>CM073778.1:1369805-1627305 GCA_037158775.1 Hetaerina titia | reverse complement strand
GTGGCAGGGGGTGTAGCACCATGAGGGAAGGGTAAGGGTTGAGGGGGTTGGGAGTTAGGTGAGGAAAGGTGGGGGGAACCTGTAGGGAAAAAATATATATATATATATATATACACACACACATACATATATATACATGCATACATACACACATGTATACACATCCTCGCGAAGTCCCTAACCTGTACGTTAATACTTATTGTAATGAACTAAGTCCTGGGGAATTTCGACTACGAGCATTCTGGTCCCTTATCGTTCTTGGAAAAAATGACATTTTAAACCTGTCAGTCTTGCAGTCTATCTCTCTAGTCTTATATTCGTGATCCCTTCGACCGTAATACGTTGGGGTTCGTATTATATCCTTGATGTCATCGGAAAAGGGCCCATATTTAAATGTTTTTAATAAGTTTAATCTATATTGGAAACGCCGCTGTGTAAGAGAATCCCAACCTAAATTGTCTAGCAAAGTGGATACGCTGCTGAGTTGGTCATAACAATGTTTGACAAATCTAGCCCCCCTCCGCTGAACTCGATCTAATTCCGAAACCAAATTTATGTTATGAGGATCCCATATACTGGCAGCATACTCTAGGTGGGGCCTGACCAAGGCAAGGAAACATCGTTCTTTCACCTTTTCGTCGCATTTACCTAGCACTCTTTTCACAAATCCCAATTTTTTATTAGCACGACCGCATATTTCTCGTATGTGTTTTCCCCAGGACAGATCGTGAGTAATTGTTACACCCAAGTATTTAAAGGAATCTACCCTCTCGATATTGGTTTGTTTCACTTTGTAACTATAAGGGAGGGAATTACTCTTTTCCCAAAAATGTATTACTACGCATTTTTTAAAATTCAATTCCAATTGCCATGTATCGCACCAATTTTGAATTGCATCTAGGTCGTTGGCTAACACGACTCTGTCTTCCTGACTTCGGATGTCCCCATAAATTACTGCATCATCGGCGAAAAGACGGAGCTTGCTATTAATTACGGTACTGAGGTCATTTATGTAAATAAGGAAAAGGAGGGGACCTATGACACTTGCTTGTGGTACCCTCGACGTGCCCTTGACAGTATCGGATGATACACCGTCCAGGACGACTGTTTGGACACGATCACTTAAAAATTGTTTAATCCAGTTAATTATACTTTCGTGTATTCCATAGGTTTCCAATTTCGCCAGTAATTTGCAATGAGGGACTTTATCGAAAGCTTTCTTAAAATCTAGGAATATCGCATCAACTGGAATATTACTTTCACCGGAGTTTAATACATCATGTACAAAAAGTGCGAGTTGAGTTTCGCAGGATCTACCCTTACGGAAGCCATGTTGGTTATTAATTAATAAATCTTGGCTATCGAGGTGCCTCATCATGGAACTAACAAAGATTTGTTCAAGAATCTTACAGGAAATGGAAGTCAGCGATATTGGCCTATAATTACTGGGGTCCTCCCTGTCTCCGTTTTTAAATATGGGTGTTACCGAAGCTACCTTCCAGCCGTTTGGCACGCTTTCTTCTGCTTATGATTTCTTAAATATTATATCTAGATATGGGGCAATTTCAGCCGACAGTTCTTTATACACGCGTGCCGGTATCTCATCAGGTCCCGGAGATTTGTTGGGGTCTATGTTTTTAAGGAGTAATTCTATTCCGCGGGTGGAAATATTGATTGCTTCCATTGAATGCTGAAATATTTTCGGAAGGTTCTCGGGTGTATTTTGTGAGGATATGTTGAAAACACTCTGGAAAAATGAGTTTAATATGTTGGCTTTATCTAAACTACTCGTTACTTTATCCCCCTTTTCGATATTCAATGAGTTTACGGTGGACTTGTTTCCCTGCACTTCCCTGACGTAGGACCAAAACATCTTTGGGTTATCGTTCAAATGTTCGCCTAATTTTTTCCTTTTGAATTCCGCTAGCGCCTTCCGGAAGGCCTTCTTGGCAGTGGACCTAGATGCTTTGTAGTTCTGTATGGTTTCGTTGATTTTATCAGGGGAGGAATCTTTAACTGCGTTTTTCATTCTGGCATGGCACACCCTTTGCCGCCTAAGAGATTTCCGTACTTCAGAGTTGTACCATCGGGGTTCCTTATTCTCTTTTATATATTTACTAGGTATGAACCTCTGTATTGCTGAACGTGTTATCCTAAGAAAATTATTCCAAGTATCCTCGACACTACTAGTTTTGCTTAATTCGTCAAATATAAAAAAAGAACTTATTAATTCACATTTTAAGCCATCATAGTCCGCTTTATTGAACAAATACACCTTTCTCTTAGGTTTGTTGACTTTATCTACACTTAGAGAAAATTTAGCGTTTACAGCCCTGTGATCACTGATTCCGTCAACAACTTCTATATTTAAGACCTTTTCGGGTATATTTGTGGCTAACAGATCAAGAATGTTCTTTCCCCTTGTTGGTGAAGTGACTAATTGATGTAGGGAATTCGAGGTGAACGCGAATAAGAGGGACTCGCATAGATCCTTGTCTTTACCTCCATTTATAAAACTGTACGAATCCCAATCTATTGTGGGAATATTAAAATCACCTCCGATAATTAGGCTATGCTCACTGTTGTGGGATGTAAAGCTTTGTATCTGTTTTTCTAGGTCTGGTATTGAGTTAATGCTAACGTGGGGTGGTCTATAATACGCACAGCTCTAGTGGAGTACATACTTGTATTTTCTTTTATATGAACTAAAGTATAGAATATATATAAACTGTAGACAGTCATAATTTTTGAATTCAAAAAGAGAGGTCTACAGTGCTCAAGTGGACATGAGTTATTTAAGATACGGACTGCTTTTTTCTGCATCAGAAGGATTAGCTTAATATCAGATGCATGCCCCCAAAGTCTAATGCCATAAGTGATATGTGAGTGAAAGAAAGCATAGTAGGCATTAATTAAGTAGTCCTTACTCACATATAATTTCAATTTCCTGAGCAGAAATAGGGCTCGTGCAAGTTTCTTCCTAACATGTAGAATATGAGCACTCCATGTTAACTTGGAGTCTAAATAAAATCCCAGCAGTTTAACAGGGGCAGTAGCTGGTGTAGTAGATTTTAGTGTACAGAGAAGATGCTGAGTTTTATTGGGATTTATAAAGAGATTGTTGGCAGAGAACCAATCCACTGCCTTTTTAAGTATAATAGGAACTCTACTCATCGCATCAGAATGATGGGGGGAACTATAGTATGTAGAAAAGTAGTATCATCCGCGTAGAGGACACAGTCAGTAATCATATTGGGGCACAAGTCATTAATCATGACCAGAAATAAAAGAGGTCCTAGCCCTGAGGTACACCATATTTAATGGATTTGACTGTTTACCATTTACATACTACCTTGATCAAAAGGTTCCCGGAATAACCACCGTGTGGCGCTCTCATCGTTCCGATTTGAGTTCTGTTTTTTTTGGTAAATTGGTACATCTGTTGTTGATATTCCCTTTAAATCTTAGTGTCATAACTTGACATTTGCAAAAGTTACGTAGCCAAGAGTACATCTATCTCTGTGTGTGTTGGAGATTTTTTACAATTGCAGAAATGGATTTAAATTTGCAACAACGAACTTGTATTAAATTTTGCGTAAAAAACGGATTTAGTGGCGCATGGACGTTGGAAATGTTGGAAAAGTGTTTCGGCAACGATTCTCTAAAAAAAACGGTCGTTTACCAGTGGCTCGAGCGGTTCAGAAGTGGTCGTGAGTCAATCGAAGATGATGAACGCAGTGGCAGACCATCGACATCGAAAGTCGGTGAAAAAATTGATAAAGTAAAAGAAATGTTGGTCAATAACCGCAAATTAACCATCAGAGAAATAGCGGAGGACTTGAACATTGCCGCCTATGGATCCGCCCAAGACATTGTGGTTAATGATTTGGGTTTCCGTCGTGTAGCAGCAAAGTTGGTGCCAAAAGACCTCAATTTCATGCAAAAAAGAGACAGTGTTGACGTCGCAAAAGACATGATTTGCGAGGCTGAATCCGATCCCACATTCATCAAAAGGATCATTACTGGAGACGAGACGTGGGTTT
The DNA here is from genome assembly GCA_037158775.1 of Hetaerina titia. NCBI lineage: Eukaryota > Metazoa > Arthropoda > Insecta > Odonata > Calopterygidae > Hetaerina > Hetaerina titia. The sequence continues at coordinate 1,623,262 of CM073778.1, read as the reverse complement.
ATGAGTACGACACGCAATCCAGACATCAGGCAAGTGAATGGCATTCACCAAATGAGCCGAGACCAAAAAAACCACGTCGTTTTCAGTCAAAAAAGAAGGCAATGCTGACGGTTTTCATGGATTACAACGGTGTAGTGCATCATGAATTTTTGCCAGAAGGCCAGACAATAAACAAAGAGTATTATTTGGGCGTTATGAGACGTTTGCGTGAAGCAATTCGCCGAAAGAGACCAGAAATCGTCGCACAGTGCGTCGAGACCGTCGCACAGTGCTATCATTATTTGTAATTTTTTGACGAAAAATGCAACAAATACCATCCAACAGCCACCGAATTCACCTGATTTGGCTCCCTGTGACTTCTTTCTGTTCAATCGAGTTAAAAAACCATTACGGGGAACGCGTTTTAGCAGCCGAGAGGAAGTAATGGAAAAATCGCAGGAAGCACTGATGGACATACCGAAAACCGAATATAAAAAATGTTTCGAGGATTGGATCAAGCGCTGGCATAAGTGTGTTGCAGTCGATGGGGATTACTTTGAAGGGGACAATATAGATTTAGATGAATAAACTTGTATTTTTAATTTTCTGAATAAATTCCGGGAACTTTTTGATCAAGGTAGTAAACAGACTGCTTAAGATCAGATAAGTAGGAAGAAATAAATTTTAGTTCAGCATTCTTAAAACCATAATATTTCAACTTATTTACAAGAATTGTGTGATTAACACAGTCAAAAGCTGAAGAGAGGTCACATAGTGAGAGAGCCATACATTGATTACCTTCAAAAGCCTTGATTATATGCTTTATAACATATTCAACAGCTTGAGTTGTGCATTTATTGGGTCTGAAACCAAACTGTGTTGGTGTAAATAGATTTAAAGATTCAAAATAGTCCAAGGTTTGGGTAAAAACAACTGATTCAATGATTTTTGCAAGTGGAGAAATAATTGTAATAGGGCGATAATTGTTTGGAGAACTAATATCCCCACGTTTGTGAATAGGGATGACCTTGGAAAACTTCAACTGATCAGGAAAATAACCAGACTGAAGGCAAGAGTTAATGACAATGGCAAGAGGGTATGCTAACCAGTCAATTACAGATTTGATTGAATTATTTGAAAGCCCAAACACATCCGTACAGTTAGAATTCTTGAACTTTTTCACTAATTTAATTATATCTATCTGAGAAACTTCTTTCCATCTAAATGTGGAATTGGTGGTGGGAGCATTACATAATAGGTTATTAACAGTTTTAGGCGAGGTTTGATTACTATTATTTATATAAGCTATAATATTGTCAACTGAACTAATAAAGTAGTTATTAAAAGATTCAGAGTCTATTGGAACATCATTAGACTTTTTACCTAATCCTGTTTCTTTTTTTATGATAGTCCAGGCTGCTCTGCATTTGTTGGATGCACTGTTAATGTAGTTAACATTGGCATGACATTTAGCCAATCTTAACTCAGTATAATAGTCCTTCTTTTGGTTATTGTAGACTTTTTTAAGATCATCACTACCACATAGCTTATACTGTTTATATAAGTTGAGTAAATTTCTTCTCTTATTCTCAAGGTCAACATTAAACCAATTTGCTTGTAGATTGGGCTTATGTTTCAGCTGAATTAATTTCTTTGGGAATGCACATTCAAACAATAACAAGAAATGACTAAAAAAAATTGCAAACTTTCTTTCACTATCCGTGTGGGTCAGCAGGGCGTCCCAGTCAGTATTATTAAGCAGAGTTATCAACTCACAGACATGGTGTACAGTCATCTGTCTAAATATACACAGTATTGGAAGTTTTGTCTTTGTTATTAACACAAAGCTTAGGGTACCATGAAAAGGAGATTGCAGAATGATCAGAGAGCATGGGATCAAAGACTTTGACAATATAGTCGGATATATCAGTATTAGTTATTACATTATCAAGACAGGCATTCAACCTAGTCGGTTCCGAGTTAGCACAATATAAATCAAAGCCCCTGAGAAGAATGTCTAGCTGAGTATGATTCCTTAAATGGCAACCCATGTCAACATTTAAATCGATTCCTATAAGGATATGTGTGAGAAAGTTTTGAAGGTAAGTTAAAACCTTCTCAAGCTGTTCACAGAACACATCAAAGTCTCCATTAGGAGAATGATAAATAGATGCCACAATTAAACTCAATCCTTTAAGGTACACTGCGACAATTTCAAAATGTAGATCCATACAAAAACGATGTAAATCCAACTGTTTACAAGGAAGTTCGTCTTTTAAAAAGATACATACACCACCATTTTTAAAAGATTTTCTACAGTAGATTGAACCAAGAGTATATCCCATTAATTGATATAGATCACTTTCTTGTTCATGTAACCAGTGCTCCGAAAGACACAGAACATCATAATTTGCCGAGTTCAAGTAAATTTCCAGGTCACAAATCTTGTTTCTTAGGCACTGAACATTCAGCACAAGGAAGTTGACTGAGAAAGAACTAGAACTACCTGATGTTTTGGGAGGTTTCAATTGGTGCACTAACCTTCCGGAGTAATCCGACGGGTTCTCGGAAAAAAATAATTGCCGAGGAAAATGTTTTTTGGCCAAAACTCTGAGCAACGGAGCTTTTCACGGAGATCTTCGTCAATCGAGATATGAAAAGAGGCATAATTACAACTGGATATCTTAAGCTGCTCGATATCAACTGATGTATCGGAGAGCTCGGGCAGATGGTCCTTCAGATAGGACATAATTGCTTCTGTCGTAATGTCAGGATGAAAATTCCAAACGTGCACGTGAGAACGCCGATTAACGCCAGAAATAGAGCACTTTTTATTAGAAGAACCCATGATGGGTGTACGGCGTCGCCGCTTATGTTGCACAACATTGAAGCCGTCATTAGAAATATTAGAAGGTTGGCGAACAGAAGCATTCTCAGCAGTGTATTCACTCGGTTGAGTGACGAGGATTTCAGTGGTACATGCAGAAGACACAGAAGTAGATTGAGGTTGAACACAGGACTTAACAGGCACTGTAAGTGCATTCCGTTTGAAGGCACGAGTTTGCGGACGTTCCGGAGCACCGACGGTAGGCTTTTTCACTGTGAGCATTGGCGGTTGAACTTGAGCATTAAGCTTCGGAATATTAACAGATTTTAAACAGTCTGCAAAAGTAATCGCACATTTAGGCTCTTCAGTAGTAAGTTCGATCTCAAATTTTAGCTTAGTTAATTCTTCCTTTAAAAATTCAATATCCAACGCCATTTTGGAAATTTTATAGAGAGACGCTCGGCAGTAGAAACACTTCCAATATATGTCACGGCATTCTAATAGTGCTTTTTGCGGAAGAGCCTTGAGTCCCGTACATTTAGTATGAAAAATTCGTGGACAACACACATAATACCAACAGGCATCAGAACACAAGCCCGTCTGTCATAAATCACGCTAAGGTTGAAGTCCATCGGGAGATATTGTCAGTACTTACTATTTTTACTGTGCAATTAGCATGAAACCACGTTATGATGCAGCAATTACAAAATGGTTATGCAATCATAACAAAGGAACACATGTAAGGGGATATTTTGATTAACTAGGGATAAAACTTTGTATCCATTACTGATATACCGAGGATATGTGTGTATGTATGTGTGCATATATATATATATATATATAAATTCACTGATAGTCATAACAAACACAGAAACCAAAACACACAAAAGAGGGACTCACTGGTTCTCGAATTTTCGGTGGTCCAACCACCTTTCTCAAGAGGAATTAGGAACAGAACTGAGGCAGAGGAGGGCCCGAAAGCAGTGGTAGGAAGGAGAAGGGGAAATGAAGGGGAAATATATATATATATATGTGTGTGTGTGTGTGTGTGAATAGTATATATGTATATATTTTTTCTTACAGGTTCCCCCCACCTTTCCTCACCTAACCCCCAACCCTCTCAACCCTTACCCTTCCCTCATGGTGCTACACCCCCTGCCACACACCTTTTTGGTGGCTCGCAGGGTATTTATGTAGATGTAGACCTTTCAAGTTAACAGTTTTAGGCTTAACTATGTGGAATTCCCTCACGATGAGGGAAAAAATAAGAGAAACATTACACTTCCACACACTTTTAATGTTCTACGACCATGGTTTCCCAATGCTGCACATCATTATCAGGTACAATACAATGAAACTTTTCAACTTGATGCCTGACTATATAAGTTGAAAATTTTTTTTGTATTGTACCTAATGACGATGCGCAGCATTGAAACCATGGTTGTAGAACATTAAAAGTGTATGGAAGTGCAATGTTTCTCTTAGTTTTTACCCTCACAGATATACCATTTGCAAAAAATACTTCGTAAACAAGGCTTGGATTAATGTTATTTGCAACTAAGCTGAAAGCAAAAGAATTTCCTTAAAATACATAAAAGTCTTAACTTGATACATGAAAGAGAGCTCTGGCCTCTGTTAGCACCTAAGTGGAGGATTTAGGAGCCATCAATTTGTCAATTTTTTTCAAAGCCTTTGAAAAGTAGGTTCTCTCCATGGATATGGTGCCTCAACACATTCAGACATCAAGAATGGAAGATTAGCCATCTAGAATACTGATCTCTTGGTTTACTTCCCATCTCCACCTGAGCACGTTTGCCCATAAACATTCCAATCAGTATTCTCATGAGAACTTCATAGCCTCCAACCTAGATCCTACTAAAACTACCAGAGACTTCCAGAAATTCATTTAGTGATTTTTTGTCAAATTTACATATTTTCAAGAAGTTTTCCACTTATTATTTCATAGCAATTATTTTGTCACCATAGTTGTATTATCCTTTAACATAAATTTTGGCTGCACTTTTGCAAAAGTTGAGGATACTTCACAAAATGGTAGTAATTCATTAAGTCTTCGTCCAAAAACAGCACTTTTAGCCTTTACATCGGACTATTAACAGTGAATACAAATGAGCCGATTACAAACCCCTAAGCCCTAGGTGGAGGAAAATCCACCCAGATGGGAATTGAACCCACGACTTTTGGATTGCCAGATGAGGGCGTTAACCTGCCGCACAACCAAGGCCGGCGATGTTTCCACTAATCATGTTCTTAATATGCGAAACTGAACAATAATACCGTGAATTATTATGCAAATGATTTAGAATTCAAATGTTAATAATAGTTCTGATGAAAATATCACTAGGCAACATATCAGGTTTCATTCACATGAAGTTTGAATATTTGCCATCACTGAGTTTAAGTGCTGAATGCACTACTGAGGTTAGTTGACACGAATGCTGCCAAATTCAGACAACAATGACCAACAATTTTCAATAGACAAGTAGCACCATCTACTGAGTAGTCAACTAACTACACCAGAGACATTCAAGGCCAAACTACAACTAGTAATGGCAATCGCTGTGGGTCCACATACCTGTATCTAGCTGCTGATTCAGGTTGCCACTAAATCACCGAATTTGAGCAATATTGGAGGGATTACCTCCCGACCTTTAACGTGGCGCTCTTGTCTCATGTCTGTCTGTCATGTGGCAGGCAGGTTAAACACGGGTCAGCACAATGGACCAAGAGGTCTGAAGTGTTAGGGGATCCTACCCCCATCCCCTCCCCATTCCAACAATCAACTGCTGATCTACGCCATTCAGATTATTATATTTCCCCTCTTCACTGCCGTCGATTGCTATGTGATATGAAATTCTTACATAGCATCTTCAATTGAACTCTCCGTACCAACGATCTTCCTCTATTCCCAATTCGTGTTCCCCCTCGGCCAACACGTAACTTGAGTCTGACGCAGATTCCAAATTTCCGTCTCTCAGCGTTCCCTATTCCATCGACTTCCCGCTACAATTAATTGCCTGAGCATCCAGTATCCTTCCCTGTACCTCTCTTCCTCACTCCATGCTTTCACCTCCTTCCTTAAATGCCAGATCATAGTAACTTAGCCCTCTCTGCTTGCATACTATGTGCTTGCCTGCCATCTTAAAGCTGTTCTTGACATTTACTTTGTTAACTTTTTATTATTGTTTATTGATTTTACCCATTTTTTTCTTAATGTTTATTATATGTATTGTCTGTCAGCCAATGTAAAAGCCTTTGTGCCGTTTTTGGCTGCTTTGTTAAATAAATAAATCCAAAAAGGGCACTTATTCCAAATGCTTCAATCTCCCAACCAACACGTGAGTAATGACGATTTGACATCACAGCAAAGCAAAAGGCATGCAGCACCCGTGTAAGCTATGGTGCTGGCACTCACCAGAAATGGATTTCCCATTATTGCTGGCCAACCCCCCTTTGACGCTGAATAAGCAGGCATAAAAGATGAGTCAACTGGTGAACCATAAAAGGGCTGGTTGGACTGGAAGGCTGTCCCATTAGCACCAGCTGGTGCAGCACCAACAGGATACTGGCCATTTGCATTTGCATGGACTGCTGATGATGCCGAACCAATCAACCCACCCCAAGTTACTTGGCCACCCACGGATCCATCTAGAAAATCAATGCAGTTGAAAATTACTGACACACAAAGGTAAAAATGCTGTACATGGCATTTATCCTGATTGGGGATGCCATTCTGAACATTACAAAATGTTGAAACAAGGAAATACCAGCAACAGAAAGGAATATTTAAGCATTACAAAATGTGCAAAACAAAACCACGGCTGCCAACCTTAAAATGAGTAGCAGTGTTCCTTGCACGCATCTTAGCTGATTTCTCATTCCGAATCAAGCCTCCATACTGACTGCTGTGCATCCTATCGTTAACGCCTGCCCAATGGGCAGATGCCATTTCCACCAATTGCAACACCATCACACCCTTTGCTTTATGTCACACATACACACAGAACATCCATTCGTCTTGCAATTATGTCACTCAGCAGCTCATGGTCCTTCCCATGCACAGCTCTTGCACTCCAACCATCATTACTCATTTTGGCTTAAGGCACACCCATCTCTCGGGACTATCTCATGCACGCGACCTATTGCAGAGAAAATTTTGGAACTGGAAACATCACAATGAAGTGTTTTTCCCAAACCATAAGGCACAATGCCCTCGTCTCCGGTCCTGCCTTCCACTGACATCCCTCCCTCTCCCCCATGTTCCTTTCGAGTCAACAACAGCAGTCACATGCCCTGCTCTCCTCTCATTTACCACCCGACCCTCTCCTAATGCCTTCCTCCCACACACGCCACTTTATACACCCTTCTCCCATGAATGTTCCTGTCACTCTCCAATGCATGTATACATACTGATATACGAGACACGTCATTTCTTGTAATGCAAACTAAAATACCTCTTTACACTGCACAATCTTTGTGCCCTTGCCATGAAATTTGATGTGCACTCACAGATCAACTAGAAAAATTCAATGTAATTAGGTTTTAAATACTGCCAACCTGATCACCTTTTCGAAATCTTAAAATGTAGACCAATTCATAAAATGTGTGCAAACTGTGACGCAGTGCACAAAGACATAGAGATATTTAAATTTTAATCAATAGATATGAAAGAATGGCCATTATGTTAAATGTCACTGATTTCAACAACCAAATTTACTTACTACATTCTTCAGTTTCATCATGGATAATATTATGACAAAACGATTTTCAAAGTTAATGATTTTTCATTTAAACTAGGTCCCTCTTCCATTACCTATTGCATTTCTATGAAACTACTCCTTAAAATACATCATTAGGTCAATGAATGACTTTTAAGTGTCAGTGAGTAACTTTAACAGGATACCAGAGTGTACTGCTGATAACAGGATCCATATTCTTTGTCACTTGGCTTCCAGATCCTGGATCACTCTGGCGATACCACTGGACCAATGCCAGCCATCATGACCTCAACTGTCGCATTCATTTGTTCAACTTGCTCTCAGTGATGAAAGATAGGGCATGCAAGGTCACCAGCCTTTGCACTTCCTATGCCCTGTACGGTATTCACTGACAATGGTTACTCACTCTAAGAGGTTAGTTTGGCATGTTTTAGGCAGCATGGCACAAGTGAAACAGAGTCTAGGAAAAGGTAAATTCAAGGTCTGCTCTCAATATTCCAATCTAGCCCTTCTCCAGGCATGTCCAACACTGCTGTCCATACAATACCCCACCCACTAGGAGGTATGTGCAGTGAACCGTTCATGTGCTGTTATATCATTGCAATGTTAATGTTGACTATTGGAAAATTATCCAAACTTGTATCCAAATAAATTATTTCCTAAGCCAGCATACAAATGTAATTATACAATGCACACATAAATGGGTAAGTCAGCAAGGAGGGTGCGTTAGAGTGGCAAGTGGATGCAAAGCCGAAAGAATGACATGAAGCGAGAGTACTTGGGCACGTACCAAAAGAGGTCCTTGGGACTTGGAAAGGATTTAGTGTAACTGCCGGGGCAGGCACAGTGGTAGGTGCAGCGGCTGTACAAGGCACCCACGGAGAATTTGAATCCACAGGCAGAGCACCACCCCCTGCGAATGTCACCTTCGTTTAAGATACAAGTGACCACACAACAAGGAACTGCAGACAAACTTAATGTCATGCACTCCCCTGGGAATGACTCCTTTGCCCTCACCTCCCAACCCTCATGGCTCAACTAAACTCGACTAAATGCTAACAGGGTGATGAGGACATGACCTGCTCATACCACACCACTGGCAGTGATCTTATCACTGGCAATGGTACAATAAAAGAGCTGTTACAAAGGTTCTGAATGAGCTTCACCTCTGAGAATGTCTTTAAGTGATATTAGTATGCAAATCAAATCTCTGGTGAACACTGAAAATAAATACATACCAGTAGAAATCATGATAGCAATATCTTATAATCATGCCCACGTGTGGTAATTAAGTCGCGATCACAAGGGTCATCACTGACTCACCAATTTGAAAAAAAAGTTAAGACGAAAGTGATGCTGTAACCTTATAAACAATGTGACAAGCACTAACACCAATGCTGCACCAATAAACCTCTCCTACCATTCAGAATTTTTTTTAGAGATTCAAAAAAATTAGCTCCTAAATTACTTACATTTTTGAAAAATTACAGTGCACCAATGATTATCTGATATCTGGATATCTCACATCTGGATTATTGTTGGCCCAGAAATCTTGAAAACTACTAAAGACCCAAGTTTTTCGTTAATCTACAACAAGCTCTTCAATTACAGGACTACTATATTGCTGAGATGGGTAGGAGATGGTAGAATTGATAAAAGAATTTTACAGTACTATACAGCGGACCCAGCCATAGAACTGGATTATATGGAATTGCTTTCATGATTGATACAAGGATAAGAAACAGTTTGATGAATTTTGAGCCATTAGGGGACAGACTATGTAAAATCACCTTGAAAAGAAAATTCCGTAACATCAGCCTTATATCAGTCCTTTCCCCTACTAAAGATAAAACAGAAGAAGAAAAGCAGGAATTTTATGATAAACTGGAAAGAGAATGCCAAAAAATACCAAAATATCAAACAGCTATCATTCTTGGAGATTTTAATGCAAAAATCGGTAAGGAAGACTTCTTAAATTCTGTAGCAGGAAAGTACTCACTGCATGATGTGACAAGTGAAAATGGAAGGCTTCTCTGCCAGCTTGCTCTGTCGCTCAACATGATCATAAAGAGCACATGCTTTGAACATAAAAATATTCATAAAGGTACCTGGAAAATGCCTGGGACAGGAATTGTGAATCAAATAGATCATGTGCTTGTATCCAGGAGACACTCATCTTCTATATTGGACATAAGGTCTGCACGAGGACCAAATTGTGACTCTGATCACTACCTAGTGAAAGTAAATTTTAGAGAACAACTTGCCCTCTTGGATAAGATCAATAGGTCAAGAGGGGTTAATTGGAATAGTAAAATTTTAGGAGATCCTGTGCAAGCTTTGAGGTATGAAGATGAAATAAGTAGAAAGTTAACTAGGACTGGGGAAGAACTGACAGAGCAATATTCTGTGGAAGATCAATGGACAAGAATTAAACAATCTGTTTTATCAACTGCAAAGGACATGATAGGTAAAGAAAAAATAAAAAGGAATGCAGATTGGTTTGATAATGAGTGCAAACTTACAATAGAGGAAAAGAATAAGAATAGATACAATATGTTACAAAGGGAGACTAGATTAAAAAGAGAGAAATATAGGCAGAGCAGGAAAGAAGCTGATACATTACTGAAAAGAAAGAAAAAGGAGTACTTAAAAAATCAGTTGAAGGCTGTAGAAGAGCTCAATAATGCTAAAGAAAGCAAAAAGTTCTACCAAGCAGTAAAATACATGACTAAAGGTTACACAGGCCTACAAAAAAAAATTTTTTTTTGGTGCCGGGAATCTTTGTCTTGATTTTAACTATATTCGTAGAGCTGAATCCAAACATGAAATCCGTTCTTATTTAACAGCTCTACTTTTTTAGATATGGCACATCTTACGATTAGTTGTTTTAATATTTGATATACTATATTCCGGAAAATAATTTTCAAAGTTAAATAAATCTATAAGTATACATGGGAATATATGGTAAAAGAAAATAGGAAAAATATTACAGACTTTGTGAAACGTGCATACTTGGGATATTTTGGTGTTAAGCTTGGTGACCAAGATAAAACATGGGCACCGCATTTTGTGTGTAAAACATGTACTGAACATCTGCGGCAATGGACAACAGGACAAAGGAAAAGTCTAAAATTTGGTGTGCCAATGGTGTGGAGAGAACCTGTGAACCATATTGACGACTGTTATTTTTGCATAGTAAATATTTCGGGAATTAATCGAAAAAATTGCCACAAGTGGACATATCCAGATTTGCCTTCAGCTAGACGCCCGGTACCCCATTCAGAAGAAATACCGATCCCAATATTTCAGACGTTACCAGATATATCTAAGGAAGAATTTGAGTTATTTGAAAACATTTCTCATTCTATTGACGATAGTGGCAGTGACTACGAGGGGGTATCAACAATTCCTCAACTATTTAATCAAGATGAACTAAGCGATCTTGCTAGAGAACTGAACTTATCGAAGGAAGCATCCGAACTACTAGCATCAAGATTGCATGAAAAGAATTTACTGCAACCCGGTACAAAAATAAGCTTTTATCGCACAAGGGAAAAGGATATGCTACCCTTCTTTACTCAAGAAGACAATCTTACATTTTGTTTAGACATTAAGGGTCTTTTGGAAAAAATGGGACTACTATCACAATATGATGCTAGTGATTGGCGTTTGTTTATTGATAGCTCCAAGCGTAGTTTAAAATGTGTACTTCTTCACAATGGTAACAGGTTTGGCGCAATACCAATCGCTCATTCAACTAAAATGAAAGAAGAATACGATACAATAGCATTGGTCTTACAGAAGATAAAATACCAGGAACATCGCTGGGTGATTTGTGTAGATTTAAAAATGGTGAACTTTCTTCTTGGGCAGCAAAGTGGCTACACAAAATATCCTTGTTTCTTGTGCCTCTGGGATAGCAGGGACAGACAAAACCACTGGATTAAGAAGGAGTGGCCTTAGAGAGAAAACTTGGTTGCTGAGAAAGAAAACATCATTGCTGAATCTTTAGTTGAAAGAGAGAAAATCATCTTACCGCCTCTACATATTAAACTAGGCCTAATGAAGCAATTTGTAAAGGCTCTTGACAAGGATGGACCATGCTTCGGCTACTTAAGACTAAAGATGCCCCATATAAGTATTGAAAAACTTAAAGCTGGTATTTTTGAGGGGCCACAAATCAGACGACTTACAAAGGATCCTGCTCTTGTCGAGTCAATGAATGAGATTGAAAAAATTAGTTGGATGTCATTTGTTGAGGTCATAAAATATTTTCTAGGAAATCACAAAGGGGAAAATTATATTGAGCTGGTAAACATTATGCTCAGCAACTTAAAATTACTTGGATGTAATATGAGCACAAAAGTTCACTACCTACACAGCCACTTAGACAATTTTCTTGGAAATATAGGAGACACAGTGAAGAACAAGGTGAAAGATTTCACCAGGATGTAAAAACAATGGAAGCTTGCTAGCAAGGAAGATGGGATAACCATATGATGGCAGATTACTGCTGGTGCTTAAAACGAGACTGTTTGAACAAAGTGCACTCAAGAAAATCGTGCAAAAGAAGCTTCCGATGTGTTGAGTGATGTTTTTATGTATTTTTTTCTTTTCAATTTGTTTTATTACAGTAAAAATTTTTAGTATTTGTGTTCAATTTTATTGTAAAATTCTGTTGTGTTTGTGGGTGATTTAACAGCCCTAGAAATAAATCAAGTCTTTATATTTAGTGGGTTTTATTATTAATATAATATTCCCATATCATCATGTAGAAGATTTTTTTACGTAAGTAACGACATATCTATATCTTGAAAACTATAGCTGATAGGAAAAAACTAGGGTCATAATTGGATTCAGCACCCCAATTGTTCTTTAAATCAACATTAAAAGCTCCGGCACCAAAACCACTGTTGGCCTGTGTTATCAACCAAAAGCGCACTCCTATAAAAAATAAAAATGGTCAAGTCATTGGGGAGGAAAATGAGATACTAGAAAGATGGGCTGAATATTTTAATGACCTGTACAATAAGGAATTAACTACAGGGGTTGAAGAGCATGAACAAAGTCACACAGAAGATAAGGAAGTGCTCATTAGGAGAGGTAATTGAAAGTATTGGAAGACAGCGGAATGATGCAGCACCAGGAGACGATGGTATAACATCTGAATTGATTAAAAATGGAGGTCAAGATTTAAATAGAGCATTACATCAGCTAATTTGTAGTATTTGGAAGTTGGAAGAGTTCCCAGAAGACTGGAAGACAGGTTTGATTTGTCCAATATATAAAAAAGGTGACAAATATGATTGCAAAAACTATAGGGGCATTACATTACTGAATGTAGCATATAAAATTTTCACCTGTCTTCTCCTGAAACGCATAAGCACCTATGCTGAAGACATACTGGAAGAATATCAGTGTGGCTTTAGAGCTGGTAGAAGTACCATTGATCAGATATTCTTGGTAAGACAAACAATGGAGAAATGCTATGAATATAATGTTGACTTGCATATACTCTTCATTGACTTCAAACAAGCCTTCGACAGCGTGAACAGGAAAGAGATGATACGTGTGTTGAGAGATTATGATATTCCAAGGAAACTGATTAGACTGGTTCAATTGACATTGCATTAATCACAATGTAAAGCCTTTATTAGGGATAGAGCAAGTAGAGCATTTAAGATGACCTCGGGGGTAAGACAAGGAGATGCTCTCTCAGCCACGTTACTCAACCTGGCCCTACATAATGCAATGAAAGAATTGAAACTAAGAGGGACCATAGTGCATAAATCCCAGCAAGGATTCGCATATGCAGATGATATAGCACTAATTGCATGAAATGTGAATGACCTAAAAGAAATGTTTAACATTTTAGAAAACACTGGTAAAGAAGTGGGGCTGAAGGTTAGTGAAAAGAAGACCAAATACTTGAAAATGTCAGCTCATCAGAACAAGCGGCACCTACAAAACATAATAATTGGGAATTATGAGTTTGAGGGTGTCAAGAAATTTACCTATCTAGGAGTAAGACTTAACAATGAAAATAAGATATCCACGGAGATCAACCAAAGGGTAATGGAAGGTAACAGGGCACACTTTGCAAATGTAACAATCCTCAAATCAATGTTACTATCAAGGAACACAAAAATGAAGATCTATAAAACGCTTATTAGACCCATGGTAACTTATGGAGCTGAAACATGGACATTAACAAGTCAGGATGAGGAAACACTTGGAAAATTCGAAAGAAAAATGTTAAGGAGAATCTATGGCCCAATTAGAGAAGGAGAGAGATGGAGAATTAGAATGAACATGAGATAAATGAATTACTAGATGGGAAGGGAAGGATAGTTAGATTTGCCAAGTCACTGCGGCTGGCATGGTTGGGGCATGTAGAAAGGATGGAAAATGACAGAATGCCCAAACTGATACTTAATAGCAAGATGGAAGGAGTCAGAAGAAGAGGTAGACCAAGGAAGAGATGGCTACAGGATGTGGAGGATGACTTGAAGGCAATGGGAGTTACAAGATGGAAGGAAAAAGCAAGAATAAGAACTGAATGGATGCATATCATAGTGGAAGCCAAGGCCCACACCGGGCTGTAGAGCTGCAGATGATGGTGATGACTGTATCTGATTACTTCAAAACTGCATCCAATTTGAAAATTTTGTACTAGTCTCATCAAATACTGATAAAACTAATTAATCCAAAAAAACTATTCATTTCCTTACATGTCTAATAAGTATGAAATTTTAATTTCCTAATTCTGAATTAGAATTGATTAACACCATTAATAAATCATCCAAATAATCAGCTTCCATTTAGTCATTCTTGGTAATGTCTTAAAAAAATTGTTTATGTAAATATGAAGATCATCACTTATTACTCTTAGTTAATGAATCCTTGAAACTTTGAGTTTGCCCTGACACTCTTAGGATTGACAGAGCTCTGCCTCTCTACAAAGGTAAAGTACAAATATCACATGAATCTCTATTAATCAACATCTCCATTGAATCACACATGTCATTGAATCCTACCCATTTACTGTCCACCTCTCAACATAAGTTCAGAAAATCCAAGTCTACTACAATGACCACGTCTCACATTTTGATCCAAATAACCTCATATCTCCACAATATGACATTAACCTTGGGTTTTAAATGAATATACTTTGTAACTTCCACACAATTTTTATTCGTACTACCGGTTTCAATGCTTTGGCATCATCATCAGGTACCAGAATAAAAATTGTGTGGAAGTTACAAAGTATATTCATTTAAAACGAAAATGAACCTCCACAAAGTTGAGCCTGAGACCATAGAATTCATTAACCTTGGGATTACTTATGACTTCTCTAAAGCTTTTCCACGTGCACAACACCAGCTCCATTGGGATAAGCTCTGTGTAAAATGGAATGTTATAGTATTAGAAGCATTCCTTTCTGGTGAATTAAATCCTACACAGGTACACAGCATGATCAACAAGTATTATTATTAGAAACTGACATTGCATTAGTCTCAAAATCATGCTAGGCGCACTCCAAGGTTCCATCCTGTTGCATTTTAGTTGTCTTTTCCATTAATGACCTCCCGAATACATTGAAATTTGTTGCAGTAGTTGGCCCAATATTGTACGTTGAGGACACATTTTTTATCATCAGTGGTTAGTTTGACACAGAGGACAGTCAATGTGACTCGCACCAATGGTGCCTAAGTAACATTTGGAAAAATAATACTAAATTCAAAGATTGTGATGGTCCCAAGTAGAGAGGGGCATTGGGGAATCTGTCCCATTACTAATGCTACCCGACAGGGTAGTGACAACTACGCGTGATGGAACATATTCAACCTATAGGCATTACTTTGCTAACTTGAAAGGATTCACATCAAGCATGAAGAACAAACAAACATTATACTCTCAAGGCTATGATCAGCAGAGAGCATCCACACACTGAGGGGAAGAGAAGCTCTCTGCGCATGTAGATCAATCACAACTCTGGAGCAGATTGGACCACCACAGAAAGAGCAATTTGGATGGATGCTTGCATCAAATCACGACTCCCATGACAACTGATTGGGCAACCGTGCTGTCCCACCCACCACCATACTCATGAATGGAGCAGACTGAGATTGCTGGGGCAGAGAAATTTCCTAACTTTAAATTTGCAGTCTTTTGCAGGGTGAACACCTACCTCCTTACAATTAGGTCCACTAGCTACCTTTCCATAACATACGAGAAGACTCCTGGTTTCAATAGCGAGTTCATCATTCCTTCCTTTATAACATGCAACGTCAAGTATCCAATACAATAAAAAGTATTTACACATGCTCTTCTGACCTTGCATCATTACCAGAGGGAACATAGATTGTACAAATCAGTGTATTTTCTGAGTGTAAAAATTCAAGGACATATGTAGACAACACGAATTACAATCATAGTTTGGAAAACCATTGAAACTTCTCTTAACACAAATACATTTATTTTTGTAAGAGAAGAAATTTGTAGTGTGTCACTTAGCTCAAATGATACAAATTTGATTGCCCTGCATCATTTTTAGAGACTTGATAATTTATACGAGAGTAGGATGAAAACTAATGCACACATGCTTGCAGACCATAAACAAAATGGCCTTCAGAAGGACTCCTGGTGGCATGCAGAAGTAACATTCCCTCTCAACAAGCACGCGCAGGTTTGAGGTCGTTACATTCATCCAGTGTATTTTGAGAGGCGTGGAGACGTGTTCTAGTGCTGTGTCACTAATGAGCACTACTTGTAAACCTTTTTGACTGCAAAACATCTCATACAAGAAATGAAGACTTGCATTGTGTATAACAAATTGTTTTCATGAGTTGTTCACCAGACAAATAAACATTTATTATTTATTATAAATCAAATAAAGTACCCAAAATGCACAGCAAATAGATCACACATCCTCACATGTTGTCACACCCCTCCATTCTGCATGAGTCCATTCTATTGGACTGGTGATGTACCCTAACAACAGTGGCAGCGAAAAAGCTCAACCTCAAAACCGAGGAAATTGTGAGATTCCCATTATTGCACTTGGTGGTAAAAAACAATGGTTTAAATCAATACTTTTAAGGTTAAAATTGATGAAATACCATAAAAACTTCGACCAATGAGTAAAAATTGTATCTAAACATTTAGATGTCTAATTTCTCTATTTAAAAGAAGATAGTTACTAATTGTCAGGTAAAAAATTAAGGGTGTGAGGTGAACAACAGGAAACCTGAAAATCACTCACAGGAACAAGAAAATTAATTTTGGCGACCAGATGGCAGATTAACAAAATGATACATTTCAACAAAAAAACAAATACAGAAGTGCCAAATAAAAATGCATAAAGTAAACAACCTAGAATTTAGAATACATGGGAATAAATTAGTGCTTAAGCCCTTCTTTTAAATCAAGAGCAACAAAATGTGTCCATTCTCAGTGGAGTTCCCTCTAAAGAGTTTCTGAAAATTTTCCAATTATTAAGGTTTCCCAGACTGGAGAAGACCATGAAAAACAGCAACCTCTGTCTCTTTAAAAAAACTTTTTTCCAACGAGCCCCCGAATAGGCACTTAAACCACTTAAGGTTCTTTCACAGGCGGGATATTTAATGATAACTCTTTTCTCTGTACATGAGAGTGAGGTATGCCTTGCCAAGACCCTGAGGACACACTGAAGGTCTTCTCGGGAGGCATTCCCCGAGGAAGATGACACTTCCCTCTTTTTCTCCTACTCCAGCCCCTGCCAATGACAATGGACCATATGGCCTCTGGGGCGATTGATTCATTTATCAAGAAAATTGGGACGAATTGAGACTTAATAGTCCCTTCTTTCCCGTAACCCCTATACATATGTTCATTGAAGACAATTACAATCACCCAGGCCCTACATGGAAGAAAACCCACCTGGGCGGGAATCGAACCCGGGACCTCTGAACCTCTCACGCTGTACCATAAGGAAGGGGAAGGAGGGGTCAACTCAAATATACTTGGGACTTGGGAGGAAGGCAGAGATGTATGAGAAATGAGGGGCTTGCACTCACATCAGATATTCACTCTCTTCTTTTGAGGCCATATCTGGGACTTCAGGCGTGCATCATGCACCGACCGGTTTATGCAATCAAAAAGCCTCTCTATCTTCTCCTTCCCCTTCAAGATCAAGAGCATGTGTATGCCTGAGAGCTGTAAGGGACTATGTTGATGCCACCTGCCCTAAAAATCCCTTGACACCCACAAACTACAGACACTTGTCCCCAAAATGATTCATGCTTGTTTTTTGACTTATTCTCACAATGCCGTGATATTTTTTGCACCGATGGTTGGCGACTGCTTATGGAAAATGAGATTATCTTGGAGAGTGGCAGAGTGGTGCCAGCTAGGGAGAGGCAGCTTAAAATATTGTATAGGAGCATACAAGGAGAGATGCAGACAATAAGCTAGAAACATTTGTAACAATATGGAAACAATTTATATTCCATTGATTTTTATTAATAGAAAAATGGCAAATACAATGGTTTGCCACAGCACTTTTACTGAGACTATGTTTCGATTGCAATGAAGTTGATCAATTTTTTCAAATTTTGCCTACTGTAAACTCCTGAAATTATCCATGCTACATGGTTGCATGATGAAGCATGGATAACCGAAAAACCCATTAACCAAAAATCGTGAAAAATATGGATGAGATATAAATGGACATGCAGAGACTCTCCTTTTTTCATTCTGGGTCATTAATTCCAGGTTTTTAGAAATGGAAGGTAAATTCTTTTCCCTCTTTCAGCCATTTTTACAAGGGTGGAATATGGACCTTGAATAACACAGAACTGTCATCAAGTGAATAGGAGAACAAATTTTCCTCCAAAAGATAAACCAATCATGTAGCCAGGGAAAAAAAAAACAAATGACTGGCAAAGGGCGAATTTTAAATAGGATCACTAATGTGGATTCATATTCATCAAATGATTCCGATTAAAATCATGCAGTGTAGATTGTTACCGACTCATTTGCTGCTTAGTAAAACTATGTAGGAGATGAAAGCAAATGAGGCTGTGGGGGTAGACAACATTCCTGTGGAACTGTTGAAATGTTTAGGAAAATGTGGGAAGAAGACTCTATATGGACTGATTCGTAGTATCTATGAGGAAGAAATCTGGCCGGAAGATTTTGTGAGATCAGTGTTAGTTCCTATTCCAAAAAAGAAAGAGGCTACATCATGTGAGGATTACAGAACAATAAGTTTGATATCCGACACAGCGAAAGTTATTCTCAGGATCATCAGCAAAAGGATAGAGGGTAAGGCAAATGATTACTTAGGGGATGATCAGTTTGGGTTTAGGAAAGGAAGAGGTACGCGTGATGCCATTGCAGTAATGAGATCACTAATCGAGAGGAATATAGAATACAATCAGGACGTTTTTGCCTGTTTCATAGATTTTGAAAAAGCATTTGATAGAGTGAATTGGGAAAATTTAATGTGTGTATTGCAGAAAATAGGAATGGATTGGAGGGACAGAAGACTGATCCACAACCTGTACATGTCTCAGACTGCTCAGGTGCGAGTGGGGAACGGAGAGACCGAATGGGCAGTGTTAGGAAGAGGTGTAGGGCAGGGTTGCCCATTGTCACCGGTGTTGTTCAACGTATATGTGGAGGAAATGATTAAAGAGGCATGGGAAGAACTGGAGGTAGGAATGAAAGTCGGAGGGGAATTCAAAAAATCGGTTAGGTTTCCTGATGACCAAGCATTAGTTGCTCAGTCAGCCAAGGGGTTGCAAGCATTGCTGAGTGAATTGGAGGTTCAGTGCAATAGATATGGGATGAGAATCAATATTAATAAAACAAAGGTTATGCGATTTTCCAGAAAGAAAAAGGCTAATCTAAACATTAAAATAGGAGGGGAAAAAATAGAGCAGGTAGAACAGTTTACATATCTCGGAAGTGTTTTGGACCAATACGGCCAAAGTAGTAGGGACGTAAGGAGAAGAATTGCGCTAGGCAAGGAGGCTTTCTCAAGGAGGAGGGAGTTGATGACAGGGACGATGAGTAGGGATGTTAAGACAAGACTTGTAAAAACTCTGATATGAAGCGTAGCTATGTACAGTGCGGAAATGTGGTCGTTGAAGCAGGAGGATAGACGTAGATTGGAGGCTTTTGAAATGTGGGTGTGGAGAAGAATGGAGAAGGTGAAATGGACCAAAAGGAGTACCAATGAGGAAGTACTGGAGACGGTGGGTGAGGAGAGGGGTTTGTTGAGAGAAATCCTATGGAGGCAGGAAAAATGGATGAAAGGCGTATTGAGCAGTAGTGGAATGTTGAAGAAGGTAATAGAGGGGAGAATGTTGGGCAAGCGAGGAAAGAGCAGGAACAGGATAGGGATGTTGGACGGGATGAAGGGAGGAAGGAAATACACAGAGATGAAGAGGGACCTGATGTAGATTAGGTTGCTAAATTTGGTTTTGTTTGGAGTTACAAAATGTTTATTTGATAGTTGTGTCAATCCAAAAACCTACCTTAACCAGTAGATTACCTTTAAAAAAAGCTATGTATTTGCTTGTCTTCACAGGAGAATATGGAATTCTCAGGTCTAATGAATGAGAGGGAAACAATAATGGGTAAGTAAAGATAGTACAAAATTGGTGAAATTAAAACATTAAATATTATTGACCAATTTTTATTTGATGAGATTAAAAGCTTTTAGGAAAGTCCAGGTATTCCAAATTTGTACTTTACATAGAGTATAGCAAAGTTTTAAAGCACTTAATTATCTTTAAAATTCACACTTAAATAAAATTTCAAGGTATTAGGAAGAGAGATAATAGTGTGGATAATTGACAAAATGGATAATCAAAAGTTAACTGAACTCGCTTTCAATTCCCAAGACACATTTAAAAGTGAAATTGATTCAAAATGTAATCGGAGAACTTAATAATTTAGTAAATTCCATTTTAGGTGAAAATGCATGTTTCACACATCACTAGTGTAAATCAATTTTCAAGAAACTGTAATAGTAACTTTAACGGAGTCACCCGCTATGTGTGCATTACAATGCAACCATTTCAGAGAGTAAAAATCATTCGCCTTGACCAGGATTCGAACCCGGATCCCTCGATATCCGGCCGAGTGCTTTAACCAATTAAGCTACCGAGACGTCATCTTACACTCTGAATGATTTTTACTCTCTGAAATGGTTAAATCAATTTTAATTAAATGACACCCAAGAGGGTAAATATAAACATTTCTAGACATTGTGAAGGGGGAAAACGACACAGTGAAGCTCAGCACATACCGGTAAATGGGTTTGACGTAGCACTGGCAAATGCTGTACCAGCAACAGGAGGAAATGTGCCACTGGTCATGCCATTGGAGGTGGCAGCACCGCCCTCCACTGCTGGTGCGCCAACAAGTGCAGCACCCCCTTGGAAGAGGGCTGCCGCCTGCTGCTGGGTGCCCACACCCAACGGGGATGATGTGGGAGGGGAGCCAAACGCACCACCACCACCCCCATAGATGGTGCCAGCAGCCGTGTTCCTCGGCTGAGGAGGTGACCACAGGGAGTGAGACGATGGCGCTGCATGTGGGACAAGGGAGAACAATCATTGTGCTGAGGGGGCAATTACACAAGAGAAAGAATACATGGCAGCACAGCTTTAAAATTATTCCAAATCACATATTGCTGGCATGGTAATTAGTTACAGTGCACACTGACTAAATTTGATTTTGTAGTTCCAAACAGTTCATCCTTTCATAATTTGCCTTATATAGCAAGTTGGCCAATGGGGGATGGAATAATTATCCATTAAATTCATCCTAAAGTACCAGCAAATGTTTAAATTTTTCATTTTAAAGTGAACTAATTCATTAGTGGCCTGAAAGTAAATATTTACAAATATACGAGGTCTACTGAGAAAGGATCCATCCATGCAATATTTTAAGAAAAATAGCCAGCCTCGAACAATGAAAGGAGCCCTTAGTCCCTTTCAAGGGGGAATTCCCCTTGAAAGGGACCTCGTACAATTATCCCACTTTTCAAAGCAATCAGCAAATACCCCTTTTCAGAATGGTGGTCATCAGCTGCCTCGTCGCATTCTCCTTGTATTTCGTCAACCAGAAGACAGGGCTTTGGTGTCAGGGTCATAGCCATAGACCCATGACCTTTTTTAGAAAACCTGGGTCATTGTTTGCAGCTTGGAGCAAGTCCCCTGCAACTGCAGCATGAAATTCTTCACATTGACAAGATAAAAGAGAATGTAACGAGACAGCAGCTGATGGCCAGCATTCCGATAATACAACTGAAAGTGTCGTTTGTTTTGAAAAGTAAAAGAGTTGCTAGGATAAGTGTGGGAGGTCCTAAGGGGAGTACTTAAAGTAGGGGATGACAACTAGGGCCTCCTCATTCTTCTAGGTTGGATATTTTTCTCAAAATATTGCAGAGCTGGATCCTTTCTGTACAGACTTCGTATTTGTCTTAAGTTCATTATTTTCCCTTCTATAATAATATCCAGTTGGATGATTGAGGGTAGTCTAACCACTTTAAGTATGTCTTATGAAATTTAAAAAAAAGTATGCATCACTGTGGGTTATAAAAAGCACAGCAGCCTTGGATTGCAGCTTTCAACAGCCTTACAACCCCCCATGTCTCAAAATTCTTAACATTTATTTGTTGTATCTCAATTTATCACAACAACTTCCTCCTCATTCCCAACATTCATTTTTTGTTTCTCATCTCATCCCACTAAATTTCTCTCTTCATTTCTTCCATTCCCACACTCCTACTGCTTGCTTGCTATTAATTTAATAAATAACTAGCTAACTGAAGATTAATCAACCACAAATCTGATTTGAAGAGTTCCCCACAAACTTTCACACCAGCCCTTCTCAAGCCTAGCTTTCCACTTCCTCTGCGAATACATTGAAAAGTACAGATGACACTGCACTCGACTGCCTTAGTTCCTTGCCCAGGACTGCCCATCCCGACTCTCCATTTGCTAACCATACTAATACTATCGGAGGCATGCACAAATTTCAGATAAATCAAAAACCCCTGTAGTCCACTCCAATCTTCCACAAAATGCGGATTAATTTTGCCTATTACACTCTGTCGAATGCCTCCTCCAAATTCACAAAGCATACCAAGAAATCCTGCTAGTCACTTCATGTTTCTTTCTACTAAAGACCTCGTCGTTGCTATGGCATCACAAGTAGACCTTCCCTTCCTAAACCCAAACTGATCTTCACCTGATTAAATACTCATTCACTCTCTTTGCCACCTTTCTTTCTGATTATCCAAAGTCCTTTATTGTATACCATCCCACTGTCTTGTACACTATCACACGATGTTTATCTTCATTTTCTTACATCTTTATTTGGTCATTAACTTTGGCTCATTTTGACTTTTCTTCATTCAATACTTCTCACATTGCCAAAGTATGAGCTCAACCATTATTGAAATCACCATGCTGTATTGCCACTAAGGCCACATAGAGCAAACCCTTGGTCATTCAGACTCAGACCAGATAAGCGCATACTCTGGATAGAGTATGGCCGTCCTATTCAGCTGGCTTATTAGGGGTCTCGAGAGCACTCGTGTACTTCACCAAAAATTACATTTAGCAAGAAATTCCGACAAATGCATACTTAAATAGCAATGATATTTCTACTATAAATCAATATTCTCAGAATACATATTTCATCATGAATAAACTATTCACTAAACATAATCCATACGCTCAACTAAATGCTGTTTGTTTTGCAAATAGAGCACATTTGATTTCCAAAGATGGCCAATTCTTTCCAAGAAATAACAACGTAAAAATATCAAAAATATATCTACATCTACATAAATATCCTGCGAGCCACCAAAAAAAGGTGTGTGTGTCTATGTTACATGCGTTTCTGAAACACATTTGTTATTTTCCAAAGGTTCTGCATAAGTGAAATACAAGAAACAGTACACTGACATGCAGCTTAAATAAACAGACTTCAGGAGAAGAAACAAAAAATGAAATGAGAAGATTGACATGGAAAAAGATTACACTATTTCAAAGATAGCCCTTTGCTCTTGGACTTGTCATGTGCTCCAGTACCGACCAACACCTCCTCCCATAAGACACGAATTCCTTTGAAACCTCTTCTCTCTATCTCACACACACACACACATTCTCCACTTCGCTCACCCAGCGCCCAGTCCGGCTGGCTGCCACCACCACCACAGCCGCCTCCTCCATTCTCCAGGCTGCCCACACTTCCCCCGCCCTTCATCAAGCTGTCAAGATCCTTGAGGGCAGCATACCGATCCTCCGAGGGGGGTGCACTGCCACTCAGGCCTCCCATCGAGGATCCCCCCGAGAGGGCCACCCCTTGGAATGGAGAGGAGGCAGCATTCCCCATTGACGTCAAGACTGCCGGAGAGGGCATGCCTGCAACGACACAACACAGCTCACTCACACCACCAAACACAACTGCATCCATCCCCTTAATAACAAGAATGCCACTCTACCACACACACAACATCGAGGCACAAGGGAAATGCAAAAGTCGGACAGAGGTGTCCTTTTTTATGGGCTGGTGGAGTTCAACTAAACTGTCCCTTGCTACCTTTTGAATGTCATGAGAAAAGTAACTAGACAAAGAATCACAAAGCTCAGTTATTTTAAAAAAGAAATACCATTTGATAACTGGGGTAACTTTTAGAGAAGTGACTGATCACAACTACAAGCAAATTTCAACTGAATGCAGAGGGATATTGATATGGTTCATAGCAGTGTCCAAAGTTAAAAACTATGTTTACACTACAAATAAAATTAGACCAGTAATTTTATGAAAGAGAAATGGGTTCTCAAGTGATTCGATACATTGAAAAGAAACTACACAATTTCCATAAGTGTGTGCCTCAGTCTTGACTTTGAAGAAGCATTTGATATTAATTAAGCTTAAAATGCATTTGAGTTTTAGAAATAATTTTGAATTTAGCCAACCCCATGTTTGCAACAAGGAAGAGTCACCCTTTAAAAGAACACTCTGCATCAAAAATGTGATCATTTTTCAATAGTTCCTTTTTTGCCAAAGTAATGCCTGCTTCCGGAAGGACATTTAAACTGCAATAAGGAAGACTTCCCACACCAAATCCAATTACTTAGGTCTAACAACCACAATGCATTTGAAAAACATGAATAATGGTAAAATTTTAATTAAAAAAATTAATTATTACATGCACAGGAAACAGTACTTCCTGGGCTTTAGAATATTTGCACTCAACCACTTCCTGTCATCATCAACTGATTACTATTACTTCAAAGTTCATTTCAACAAAAAAATATGCACAAAGTTAAACAAATCAAATAGTAGGAAAGATTTCACTTCCAACCAAATTTTAAGATTAAATTAACTCTTAACCTCTTGTTCAGAGCAACATTATTGGGGTTATCCACCCCAAGTGATATACTCAGCCATACACTACATCATTCTCAGGGAGCTTGTTGAAGGGTCAATCTAATCTGATCCAAGTAAAACAATTCAACACTAATTATAGCATCCCCAGGACAAAATGTCATTATTTGCATTCAATTCAATAACTGCTATCTGTTCAACAACTAATGACAACACTACAGTGCAACAGACAAACTGAGTGTGCTGAGCTCTTAACAAAAGAAAATAAATATAGTAAAAGAATGCTTATGTATAATAATAATAGCATATGCTGTCTACTTCATACAAAATGGCTAAATTCTGTACATAAAAGAAAATAAAACAGGCATGCATAAAATATAGAAGTATTATTCAGAAAATCTTTAATTACAGATCTAAATTCATAGGGTATGTGCGAAAAATCCCACAGGCCGATCCATTAGCCTGGTATTTTTTAACTCACACTTTTACTTTTCTCTGCATCGCATAGCTTTTGTAGACATTGTTTGAGTATCTGTCATGCTTTCTTACCATTGTTGATGCATTTTCATCATGAAAATGTAATATATGTTCAAATTTTGGTTAGAAGAGCAGAGTTTTCTGCAATGTAGCATATCTTCTTTCCCTGCGTAGCAAATGCCGTTTCAGCATAGGCTTTTGTATAAGTTTACATTTTATCATGCATCCTGGTATTACTTACAAGTTCGTCTGTGCGTTACTACTTAGTCATCCTCGTAGAACTATTTCTCTCACTCCCCCTTGTCCTAAACACTTTTCTGATTGGCTCACATGATTATTTATCCCAATGGAAATTAAACATTCTATCTTCACTATGACATTGGTTCATACTCGGAAGCTCTTTTGGTGTTGCTTGGGAAAGACCATAGCAGTGAGTACTCTTCTTTGAAAAGTTCTTTTAGACTTTTATTAATCTGTAAAGGATTGCCAGCAATAATAGGTAAGATATTCTTCTATTGATTATATTTTTCTATAGCTCCACCAATGATATTATGATCTTCACCTAATTGTTATTATGTATATTAGTACACATCAAATTACACATCAAGTTACTTTTATCTCCAGGATATTTTTAACTATGCAAGCCTTGAATGGCGAAACATTTAAAGAAGGAGACTTTCGAAAGTGTGCTGTTTGAATCATCTGATAATGAGAGCCAGTTTTCATTGGACAGTGATGATTAAGATATTAGTTCATCAGGCAGTGATGGCCCAATTATTCATCCTAAAGGGCTTACTTTGGCAAAAAACAAAGAATATTTTCCATCCAGAATTCCCCATTTGGAGATTGGGATAGAGGAGAAGTAGTTCAGCTGATTCCTGGGAAGATGTTGGGAGGAAGTATTTGAGAACAAATTTAGTACCCGCAAATCCCATTGTGTGCATCAAGAGCTAACAGGAACAAGGCATGCACCCCCTTCCACTGCAGCTCCGATTAGTTACTTTAATTTATTTTTTACCAATCCTCTTTTGAAAACACAGGTAGACAGAAACAAATGCTTATGGAAATAATTTTCTTATGTCATGTGCAAATCTATCTCTGGATTCCCATTCACGTAACTGGCCAAATATAATATTGTCTGAACTGAATGGCTTCCTCTCCTGCATTATAAATATGGGTGTAAATAAGCCACCAACAATAGCTCCATTACACTCCACATATGCCACAGCTGAGTGCTGATGAGTGTTGGAACAAAGAACCATGCTCAACTCCTACAGTATCTACCAAATAAGTGCCACCATTAGTGGGGTATAAAATTTTGGATGTCGTGTGACTCTGTCATTAACTATTGATTGGCATTTTTTTATTTATATATATATTCTGATGATAACGGCCAGGCCATCGAAACATCAATACATACTGTGAGTGTCCTTCCTTTATGTTTCTGTGTGTTGGATATTTTGTATCCGTGTGTTCGTGCGTCGCCGGAGTGTCAATTTCAAAGATATATATATATATATATAAAAATATTGTTGAATGTCTGAACCACTCAGAAAAGTCTTACCCCAACAACTGACAGAAAAATTAGCTGTAGGAGTGAAAAGGTATTTCCGCCAAGGTACTATTTTTTCTGCTGTAGCGCGTGAGAAGAAATCTCAACACTTTCCAGTAATCTTATGATCCGCCTATTCCAGAGCAGAAAGGAGTAAACACCCACTCAAATGCAGAGATAAGAAGAAAATGTCAATGAAACCATCAATTATACAATCATATAACAATTACATGGGTGGATCCGACACATCTGATATGATGCTGTCCACATATCTTGATGAGAGGCAGAAATATTGGAAAAAAATATGCCTCAACATATTTTCACAAATGATCCTCAACAGCTATATAATTGACAAAGAAAACCTACCATCTGAGAACATCCCTATTACTCTTTTGCATTTTACTTTTAGCATTGGTGAAGATCTTGGAAAGGGATGGCCCCTAGAGAAAAATAACAAGTGGGGGAGACCGGAGGATGTTTCAGACAAGAGAAGAAGCCATCAAACATATTACCTGAAAAAAAAGGAGGACTGTTGTGTGTGCAGCAAAATGAGTGAAACAGGGAGGGGCAAGCATAGAATAAGCCATACAATATGCTATTAATGTAAAAAAGGTCATCATGGTACATATTACCCAGAGCATAAGTGCGATTGTTAAATTACATGGTGTGGGACACTTGTGTACATATTTCGGTATATTCAATCTAAATATTTTAAAAATGTTAAATACATTAAAATTTTTATGTAAGCTAAGTAATAGTGTTAAAGTAATGCTTGCAAAATAAAAAATTCAACAAATGTTAAGAACAAATTTCCTATTCTAAATGTAAAAGTTTAAATTTTAAAAATAAATAAATTTTCCTAAAAGTTTAGAAGAGAGCAACATAAATGAATTTTTATCACACACATGTATTATTAAAGTATTAAAGGGTATATAAAAATCTTAAGCATTAAAAGTTTTTATAAAAAATTAGCTTAAACTTGTTTTAGGCTTTATTCAAGTTTTTAAGTGCAAACATAAAAATTCATCAAACAGCCCTGGCATTTTTCATGCATACCAGGGAAAGAGGCCAACACTCAAATGGATATCGAGGGATCCCATCTCCATTCTCTCAATGATGATCCTGAGAACCTCGAGCTGTCTGGCAAATCAAAATTAATTGTTCTATCATCCTCCCATAGGCCTATCCACTTTTTGGGATGGGAATTAACGCTACTAATTGTATGACAGTGGCCAAAGCAACATCAATTATAAAAATTGACCCATAAAAACTCCCCCTTCCATGTTTTAAACCCTTTGTGTATTTCTACAGTTTTTCCTTCAATTGTG
Source organism: Hetaerina titia (assembly GCA_037158775.1). NCBI lineage: Eukaryota > Metazoa > Arthropoda > Insecta > Odonata > Calopterygidae > Hetaerina > Hetaerina titia. The sequence goes on along the minus strand of CM073778.1, from coordinate 1,594,963 downwards.
TGTCAAGTATGCCTGAGCCTAAGCTATTCTCATCTTGGTCATATTCTTTTTTCAGCCTCAACTTAATTGCCAATTATATTTTTACCACATCGATCCTCGATTTATTTTTCCAAGCTCTCTTGAATCTTCCCTTGGTCAGTTTTCCCTGCCCTATCTTTAATAGTGCACATGGTGTTTTTCTTTTTAGCTTCTGAGCAGTGCACCCATTTCACCCTCTTCTTGCACAAATACCAATTTCTTCTGAAAATATTTTATCACCTGACCTTTGTTTACCAAGCTTATTCTTACCTTTTTGAACAATAACATTGCCACCATCTTCCTCTCTCCACTGCACAAGAGTGGTCCCATAAATACCCAGCCTGAGCTAGAGATGGCGGTAGTTGTTTCACAAAACACTGTTTTAGAAAGTATGCAATCCATAAACCATATGGTTCAAGTTTGAAGATGCCATGATGTATAATATTTGCTTGGCAGCCAGCAATAGTGAATGTTTGCAGTGAATTTGTGTTTTTTCTATTATCTTACCCCACTTATCTTTAACTGTTAGCACAGACCTTGCCTTCTTACTTCCCGATCATAACTTAACCTTGCTGTATAGAGCACCAATTTCACTCTTCTTCTGTAAACTTTCAATATCCTCACATTGCGTTTTCCACCATTCTTCTTTTACTTTATAATGCAACAATTTCAGAGAGTAAAAATCATTCGCCTTGACCGGGATTCGAACCCGGATCCCTCCGGCCGAGTGCTTTAACCACTTAAGCTACCGAGACGTCCTCTTACACTCTGAAATTTTGAGAGCTTTAAAGAAACAAGATGTTATGACGAAATACCGTACATACAATGTCACAGGCATTCGTAGTCGTGCGCGACGCGCCACAGTCCACGATGTTAATAAAGCCAATTTCAAACACTTAGGCTGTTCATACCTTAGACAAATTTCAAGAAACTGTAACAGTAACTTTAATGGAGTCACCCGCTATGTGTGTATTATAATGGAACCATTTCAGAGAGTAAAAATCATTCGCCAAGGCAAATGATTTTTACTCTCTGAAATTGTTGCATTATAATACACACATAGCGAGTGACTCCATTAAAGTTACTGTTACAGTTTCTTGAAATTTGTCTTTTGCTTTATTTTTGGCCCTTCTTAATTTATTGTTTAACTCTTTGTACTTCATTTTTCCTAACTTTGTGTTTACATTCTTCCATCTTCTTCCCTCATCCATCATTGTAATCATCTCATCCGTTACCCATGGTTTCCTTATCCTTTTCCCATTAATGGTTCCTATAGTGTCTTTTGTGGCTTTCGATATCACTTTCTTGATACATTCCCATTTTTCTTCGATAGTACTCAGCTCTTTACCGTCATCTATCATTTTCTCTACAGCCTGCTGATACTCCTTCCTCGTTAATTCATTTAATGCTTCTACATTCCATTTAATTTCCTAATATTAAAAAAAAAAAATTCCTTACATTTTGACATAAATGTAGTCTTAAGATTCCACATCCCTATCCTAATAGTCTTGGTCCTCTTCTGAGTTACCCCCTATGCTGCTACTGCCTGCTCTTGGTCCTGTCGGCCAAGTCCTGTAACTGCCAGGACTCATACTTAGATCTCTGTCATTGTATTGTGGGATAAATGATTAAGGTTGTTTCCCATTGCCTTCCTCAATACTGTTTTTAACGTGAGACCATCACACATATGGCTGCCCCACAATGGGGCCAGACGTCTTCGCAGCTGCCTCACTGAGGAACAGATGCTGCATGGATTACTTTTCCTCTGGATCCTACTCCTACACCTATCTGGCATGAAGGAGTTATGAATACCTTTCTTTTATACTTTTTCTACATAAGGTTTCAGCCTTTACTTCATATAATTAGGTATTGATACCCATTTTAAAAGATTCTGTACTTTTCCATGGATTTTATTTTTATTCTGAAAAAAAAAAGTCTGTGGAAAAGTATGAAATAATTTATACAATACCTTTCTTTTGTTTGAAAGTATTGATGGATATTTGAATTCAGCGTCTTTCTGATGTTTAAAATCAAGGCACATGTTTTTTTTGTGGTCAATAACAACTTTCAGTTTCAATTAAGATAAGTTTTCTTGAGGACTGATTTCTAATGTACGAGTACAAAACATCAAATCAGATTTGACAGTCAAAAAGTGATTAGGTAACACTTTTTAAGGGAAAAAGAGACATTTTTATCTCAAAAAGTGCCAGCTCAGGTATAAGCACCAGATGATGTGGATATTTTAGTCCCATACAGGGAGGTAATAAAATGGTGGTTGCATTTTTAGCGCATTATATCATAAACTACCGATAAAAACAGTAAACCACATGCTATGAGGACACACATCCAGGGCTGTCACTCACTGCAGAGGTCATCAATTCTAGCCACTTTCAGAGTTCTAAAATGGAACCAATAACACCTTTCTCACCAAGTTCATTGTTTACAGCTGGCATTATTTTTTTTTTAAATTAGACACATAACATTTCATTAAACTATTTAGCTTGTCATTTAAAACTGTAAAATACCAATATACTGTTATTGGTAGAGCTGTATATACCAATAGAGTTGGCATGTCCAGCACATAAAGAAAGTAAGGTCACTATTAGAGAGTTTTATGGACAGTTAAGAGAGAGAGCTAGACGGAAGTACTTCCTAAAAAAGACTACTTATTTTTTTAATTTTATACTGAAATTTAAACAATTCAGCACAATTTCAAACTTTAATAAATCAATCTAAACAACAACCATCTGTAAACAAAAAATACTGGGACTGTAAAACGGTCCCGGTATTTTTTGTTTACATTGATTCACGACCATAGCTACGTTCCTTGTATATTTAAACAACCATCTTCACTAGCAAATGTATCATAATGTTTGGAGGTAAAACAAACTTCCCCATTCACATGTGTTCTGTAGCTCAGGGAACTGGCAGGGTCATTATGCACAGTACACAGAAGACACATGGGGATGAAGACTCAATAGAGAGGAACAATAGCCACAACTGTATCCTGACATTTTTATAAATCAAACCACTTTGCTTTTCCACATAAACTTTTTATTTTGACCCAGGTTTTGTTATAGCATAACATCATTAGGTGATGTGGAAAAGCAAAGTGGTTTGATTTATAAAAACATCAGTATGAAGTAACTAAAGTTTCAAAATGAAATCAAAACCACTAGGTATCTTTCCATGAGTTTTTATTCAAGGGTACAACTAGTTTCGACGCAACGGCGTCATCTTCAGGTACCTGAAGATGATGCTGTTGTGTCGAAACTAGTTGTACCCTTGAATAAAAACTCGTGGAAAGATACCTAGTGGTTTTGATTTCATTTTGAAACTTTAGTTAAAAATGAATTTCCCCATAGTTGAGCCTAAAACCATAGAACATGTCAGTATGAAGATTTTCCAAGTTACACCAGAAACTGTTTTATTTAACAACTGTATCCTTCACAGCAGAAGGAAGGAAATGGTAAAGAGTGGACTATGCAGCACAGTCAGTTCATGATAATCAAAACCAAAGATCGGTTACATTCATATCTTGCCTACATAAATACCAACAAAATACAACCGAAAAAGAACACATAATCAATAGTTTTAGGTGGACAAACATTTTGCACTGTCGGAGGAAGTCAGAAATTTGGTCCTTCACGTGTCGAGTAGCAGGGCCAGTTTCATTTACTTCAATTATTGCCTCCTAGGCCCCTCTAAGCATCGAATGCGCAATCCCCACTCACGTAAAACATTTGGAGTCAGTTGCTTCCTTAAGAACTTGTTTGTGGTCTCAAGTATAACTTCAGAAATTTCCCTTACAGCTTCCAATTAACCCCCCCCCCTCCACAGGATTTATTCGACCAAAATATTCTTCACCATGCATAATTCACATTTTGTTTTATTCCTTCCTGCAAGAACAATTTTACCCAACTTCAACTTTCACGATGAGATGTTTCTGGATGGGAGAACCTCCCCTTTCTCCCCTATTCGAGTGTCTACACCAGGGTTACCAGAGTTTTTGTGTGACCAGTTGCCAAAAGATGACCCTGAAGGAACGAAAATCACCAACAATACATACCATACGCTTGTCATGATTGTAGCCAAGTCCTAAGTATAGTCAAGTCATTTAGTAGGTGGCAGAAAGAAAGAGAATCTTTTAGACAAAATTGTGGTAAAGACTGTGTACTATTAATTATGGTATTCCTAACTTACTGCAATGAGCTTCAGCAACTCTAATTTGAGGATACTCTAACATTTTCATTTCATGAAAATGAGGATCGACCTACCAAAATACTGATCACGAGCATGCATGACTTGGATAACTCTGTGAAAGTCACAGCTTGTGTGTTCACATTTGTTAAGAGTATTCTTACATACAGAGGATTACCACGAACATGTATCTTTCTAATTTCATCAATGTGTAAGAATGTAGTCAACAATTCAGGTGCCCTTTGAACAAACTCAAAAATCTCCTATGACTATTGTACTGTGACCTGAGAAAATGTGGAAATTTTGCAAGCAAGACATGATACTAGTGATTTCCACAGATTAAATCAATTGTCATCAGTCTTGTACGAGTTTTTGCTGGCATCAGAATCCCCACTCACCGATTCATTAAAAAGGCACACTCCCTTCAAACCACTCACCCTTCTTGGGATATGCACTGTTCCAAAGGCCCCACATATTTCAGTTACAAATGGAAAGTTGCTCCATTTTCATGATTCCCTCCATGATTCTTTCAACTCAGTCACATATTCACATCTTGTTTCATGCGCCATCATCCTGTTCCACCTGAGACTTCCCTCACCTTTTCTGAGTCTCCTCTACCACATTCACTCCTGCCATTATCCATCCATTCCACTTCAAAATTAATCATTTCATCCTCTTATCATAACTTTGGGTCGCAGTGGTCTAGTGGGTAGAGCGTTGGACTACTGACCGGAGGGGTTCAATTCCCGGGCAAGGCACTTTGGGCATCTGCAGCTCCACCCAAGCTAGTTGATTTTTCGGGTACCAGGTCTTCCTGGGAAACCATAACCGGCACAGGGAAAGGAACTGGCCCCCCTACCCTGATGTGTGAATATTCACACGCCGTCGGGCTTGGTACATGGGTGAGCTCCCCTGCCACACACCTTTTTGGTGGCTCGCAGGGTACTTATGTAGATGTAGATGTACCATCACCTACTAAACCGACCTTCGGGTTGATTACTGTGTTTATGGTCTATCATAACTTTGTGATGAAGAGCAGATATTTCACTGCAAACAGCACAATAATGGATATTATTGCTCAGGCTCAGATTTATTATAGAAAAAAAATTATAAAGAAATATATATGAGAAAAAGTGTATACTGATGAGTTTTAAGCGATAGGACGAAGTAATTTTGTAGCTGTGCTAGCGGTTGACTTGTGTCCACCACTGCACGCCCTCAAAAGCCTAACTCAGCCTCAGAGACCCCCTGAAATGAGGCATGTGCGAGTTCACCAGAGGTCAAGAGACACTTATTCAGCAGCGTGAGGGGGGATCAATATTTGTGCACCACAGACCATTTTGGGGGCAACTGAAAATAGTGAGTGGTTTCAAAAACAGACTTTAGTGAATCAAAGCACAATCCAACTCGACAGTATTCAGTAGTTCAGTGTGACACACTGGGCTGCACACTGAAGGATTACTCCAGGCCATTCTGGAGAAATGAGTAGTCATGGAAGTGCCCCACCCCAATGCAATCGGATCAATGAGACAGAGAAGGGCGACAACTTTTCCGAGGAACACTCACCTGGTTGGTTTAAGCACAACGACCCCGCAACAAACAATGCATGGGCCATGAGAGTGCAAATGGAATGCTGACTGTGGCTCAGGGAGCAGACCATATATTGACACATGCTGGCCTTAGGAAAAAGCAATGAGGTACGCACATAGTTGCTGCTGGGAGGTTAAGTTGAAAATTAAAAATTGATTCCACTTAAATATAGTATTACTTCAACAGTTATCTGTGAACTAATGAGCAACTTTTCCTCACAAAACTATGGTAAATGGAAAACATTTGGATTATCTTCCTTGGCATTACTTTTCCAGTAGCAGACAATCATTTTCACCCACATAGGCAACCTCTAGTAGTAATTGCGGTTATCAGTGGGGTGTTGACCAAAAGTCAAGGTCACTATTGGAATTGGGGGGATTGGTGAGCCATTTGGCAGGGGTAGGATATTTAGGAAATAGAGGAAGGATGGAGGGAAAACCAGGATTGGTTGCCCTTGATGAAAGATGCCAAGGGGTCCACGGGTCCAAGTTCCACTCAGTGGACAACTTTCTATACTTGAAATGCTCTCCACAAAGCACCCCTAGCAGGGATCACGATACCACTGAAAAATCGGCCACCTCCAGGATTTGAACCTGGACCTTCAGTATGAGAAGCCAGTGTGCTACCCACTGCACCATCTCGATCCCTATAATCCTAGTGAATGAATGGGATGGAATCCAGATGGAAAAAGGAGGCTGGAGAGCAGATTCACTATGGCCATTTGATAGCCAGGAGAGCATCAAAGGTGTACCCTAATTGCATACACCTCTAGGCTCTCAGCTTGGAGTTGGTTTCCCAAAGCAAACACTTGCTTACCTGAATTGCAACATTATGATGCTTTGACAAAAGTTCAAAGGGCCAATCAAGTTTGGGGTCTTCCACCACAATTCTGGTGTCATTCCATGTCGCAATAACAAATAAAGGAAAATCAATGATTAATTCCAAAGTATACATCTCACCACAAGGAGATTCATTGGGGTAAAAGAGGTGGTAAATGCAACGAGCTTTCCCAGTTCTGATGATGTGTGTCACCCTCCCTTAGGTTCATGCACAAGTCAAAGATAAAATACTGAAATAATGAACTGGAAAAATCAGAATAATTCTCATTTTCCTTCCTCCCTTGAACCTCAAGCCTAATATGTGAGACTCAAATATAGTGAACGAGCCATTTGGGTACACATTTGTATCACTCAGGATAATTAACAACACCCTTCAGGCCACTGATAACTCTCTTTGACCAAAAAAAAGCAGGCCCAAAACTAAACACTTTAATCCACCAGTCAACATCCAATGAGAGTGCACACTTCCTTGAAGAGACGTCTGCTGATTGCTTCTCAGAAGAGAATACCAGCATATTCTGGCATAACCGGAACCCAGGAAGGAGAAATGAATTCATTGGTGCAGCACTCTCACTATCTGACTTTAAAATCAATATAACCCAGAACAAAAACAATTAAATGGAAGGAAATCACATTCACAACATGTACTGAGGCATATCTACAGGGCAGGCAGAATAGATATAAAGAATATAACGTATGATGAAGGAAGGTCTTCTTACCAATTTCAGTGCATCTAGTGTTAAATGTAAGATAAATAATGTAATGAAAATTAAAATGACTATAGCACTAACTACAAGTGAGCAGAAGCATCTTCTCGCCATCATATGAAAGCTACAAAAGGCATTTAAGAAGATAGAGCATCAGAGCATATAAACTGGAATATAGGATAACTGCAAATCATTCAGCACTCACTCCATCTGTTGGTGTTATATCTTGGATGGACAGATTCCCTTTTCACTGACACACTCTGAAAGGCTGCGAATAATAAATGGTAGAAATCAGACTCATGCAGAGATAATTTCAAAATCCACTCCTACACATTTTTAACACCTGCATATGTTGACCCCAACCATTATCAAGTACAAAATATATTAACAGACTCTGTCGTTCAATATTCATACTCAAATATCCCTGGAGAAGAGAAGTGCCACCCGAAACTGTTCTGTTAAAGCCTTTGAGACAAAATGGCCAACATGAAATTATCATTTATGGACTTACAAACATGATCCCAATAATTGCACAATTGAGCTCATTATTTTATGCATTGCAAAAAGCCACGAAATTAAGAGTCACAAAATTCATGCTAGTCAAATTAGTTCACAATATGACAAAATCATGTAAACAAAAAATACCGGGACCGTAAACTTGAATGGCACTAAATAGTAATAATAATAATAAAATTTTTAAAAATTATAATTAATAAATAAAATAATAATAATAAATTTAAATAAATAAATAGTAATAAAATTTTTAAAAACACCACACACACACAAATTCGAAACAAATAATTAAAGAAATAAAATAATAATAATAAAATAAATAAAAAAATAATAAAACAAACTTACAACCACTCGATCACTAGGGTGAGTTACGAAATAACTTTCACTCTTGTTAATAACACTCACACACACACTCAGGGTTTACAAGGATCCCTCCCATGTCAGTGACCTGTCAATCACACAAATAAATGAAGATTATTAAAGGATGTAAAGAAACAAATCAACTTACGTGAATACACAGTCACTCAATCACTCAGGTGTGCTCGAAAACATTGACCTTTGTGATTCACATATACTCACACGTTCAGGGTTTACCAGGATTCCTCCTAGGCCAGGGACCCACCCGCCAATCACACGAAAATAACTAAATGGATAATAAGGGACTTCGGTATAAACGCAGCCACGCAATCACTCAGGTGTATCAGACCTTTGTGAAACGCACGCACTCACCATTCAGGGTTTACCAGGATTCCTCCTAGGTCAGTGACCCGCCAATCACACGAAAATAACTAAACGGAAAATAAGGACTTCGGTAAAAACGCAATCACTCAGGTGTATCGGACCTTTGTGAAACGCACGCACTCACTCATTCAGGGTTTACAAGGATTCCTCCTATGTCAGGGACCTGTCAGTCACACAAACAAAATTAAAGAACTAAAATTGTGGGTAGGTAAGTGCCTAAGAAAACCTGACACCAGGTGTATTTTTTGTTTACATTGATTCACGACCATAGCTACACTCCTTGTATATTTAAAATGACAAAACCATTTGCATTACAACTACCAATGTGATATTTATTCTATTCTCATACCTTAAATAAAATATAATACATATCTTTACTCTTAATCTATTACTCTGATCTTAAACTTTATTGGTGATTTCAGGGTCAGCTTCCACTTAGGTCAAGCTATTGGCAACATAAAAAGAAAAAAGGATTTTAAAAAATCATTAAGAAGTCCAAAGTTAATTCAAGTGACGCTCACTATGGTATTTCTACATTCATCCTGCCTTTTGAACAAAATGTTAATTGAACATCCTCAACAATGAAGAGTAGTTTCATAGGAGCCCAAAATCAGCTGCTTTATGGCACATGAGCCCAGCAACATAAAAACCTCTCGTCACACAACCACAACTGGAGGCCCTTCGGTTGAGTGCTCCTCTATACACGAAATCCAAAAAATAAATCCAGGGAAGACATGTGGCCAAAGTACCCATCAGTGTGCCAAGCACTGCGCTCCACCCCTTGACACACACTACGTTATGAACAGAGGTGATCAAGGACAACAAGGGTGACTTGTTTAAAAGGTCCGAGGCCAGTGAATCCGATACTATTATTGTCCAACACAACACTTAAAAAGCACAACCTTAATACAATTCATTTTGTTAGTCATGTTAGTAATTGAATGCAATGGAAGCATAATTTGTAAAGCCTGCGCCATATTGATTATGAAAATTAAATCACCATTGCATCAAACCGTGTACTTACTTTGAGAGCTGAAGATTGGATTGTTTTCAAAGTTGGCAAAAGAGGGTTGCTGGGGTGTGGCTGCAGATGCACCAGATGCAGAGGTATCCATTGTGGCAAGGGACGGCGTGGACGTTGAAAATGGGTCCTTAGCACCAAAATCTCTCAACCAGGCAGCATTCGACGATTTATTGTCCAAGTTGTTTAAAGCACTGTGGATGTTGTCTGTTGAGCTGCTTGTCTGCTTCACCCACACACACACACATTGATTTGGGTAAATGAGATATAGTACACCTTTACTCTTGGCATTGATTTACATCAGAAACCAGGTTAACGATTTATAACAATCATTTAAAAAATGAATACCACAAATGCACTACATGGGTGTTATGAACTAAAAACCATGCGACAAAGTAAATCGGTGATCCTGTAGTCGCCTTACCTCTAAGAGTGGATAACTGGAGTGATCCCAAGCACCCACACTGTAGAAATCATTTTGTGTCAGATGACCTTGCACCACTTGGATGTTTCAAAGGGTCAAATGCTATACGTGCAAATATCCACCTGCCAAGTCAAACCTGCCTTGGCTAATTACCTGGCACTCATTTTGGACCAATCTATCTCAAAGGTTCCATACTTAAATTAAAAGAGAGGCTACTCTTGAATTTTGCTCACCCCTTCCACCTTTTCAAAACACAAACTCTCCCTTTACCCCCATCTTACATAATCATCAGCTCTAACCAGAATTGATCTTCATAACATTGAAAAATATTCAAAAGCAAATTTGCAAACTTTATTGGAGACCAAAGAGGAAGCAGAAACCAGGCATGATATGAACCTACGTACACATTTCTGATATGGGAGAAAGAATAGGATCCTCTAAACACTAAAATAGTCAGAAGTACAATTAAGGTCCAAAGAATAAAAGAGCACCCAGAAAGAAGAAATACTCTCTGAAGTGGACAAATTAGGTGGAGAGCACTTATTTCAATAATTGCATGTTCTGATTACAAAAATATGGAAAGAAGAGACAATGCCTGGTCACTATTTATAATTAAATGTCTTACAAATACATACCAAAGGGTAGATTGTATTGAAAAGATAATTATCAAGGGCCCTCTCTTTCATGCATAGAATTAGAATTTTAGCAATATTAACCAATGGCTCCACAAAATACTATAGGCTAACACGTGGGTCATATAATAATTCCTTAGAAAATCAACGAGATGGTGCTCCTAGTCTTGAGGGGGTTTATTTTTATTAAGGCTTATCTCTCAGTAGACTGCTGTTAAAGATTCAGCTATGTCCATCCCATGGTTTCATTTTTACAGTCGATTGAAGCAACAAACTTTTGTGCCTTCAGAAAAATGAACAAAAATGAGTTTTGTGCAGTGATGAAAAACTTCTATTTTAAAGGCTTAACACTGAAGTGAACAAAGAAAAGTTGGGTGAAGCTCATGGTACATCTGCTTCAGCGTTTGAGACTGTTATCAATTGGGTAAATTGAGTTTGAATGTGGCCGTGAACCCACAAATAATGAGCAACATCCAGGACATTCAGCAGGAGTGACTAGGGCCACGGGCATCGGGCATATCACAGGGTAGTACAAAGTATTGAAATTTGCTCAAAATATTGCATGTGAAAAAATTCTAAGCAAGATGGCACCATATTTCTTCTCAGTTGAGAATAAATGTAATCATGTGGTCGATTCAAAGGCTAGTTTGGTGCTTTTCCATTGAAATTCTCGTGGGTGTTTGCATCAAATAAAAAAGCTGTTGATGAAACATGGATACACTACTACACTCCAAGGATAAAAGGAACACTCAAAACAGTGGGTTTCTAAAGGCCACCCAGCTCTGAAGAATGAGAAGACTGGGCATTCAGCTGACAAATGATACCTATGGTTTTTGGAATATACACAGATTCATTCACATTGATTACTCACAAAAAGTACACATGAAAAATGGAGAGTATTATGCATTGCTAGTTAAACTAGGAAAAGAAAAAAATTCTCTTCCACCAAGAGAATGCACGGGTGCAAACACCTGCACAGTTTTGACGGCAAAAATTATGGAATTAATGTTCGAATTATTACAACATCCACCATATTCACTAGATTAAGCTTCCAGAGAAAAAATGGCTAGAACAGAAAATGATTCACGTCGAACAAGATCATCACCAACACAGATGATCATTTAGAGAACCTTCTGAAATTCAACTTTGAGGATGGCTTAAAATCAGAAAAATAAAGAAATATCTACCCAAAATAATATTTTTCTATTTTTTCCTTGTGACTTATTGAATGACCCACATATCAAACAGGAGAGTAAAAGAAATCAGGTGTAAAGCAAAGGAATGACACTGATGCCTATTCACTTATCACAGAGCTCAAGCAGGTTCATTATTATTAGGTAATCTACCGGTTAAGGTAGGTTTTTGGATGGACACAACTATCAAATAAACATTTTGTTTCTCCAAACAAATCCCAATCCACCAACCTACTCTACATCAGGTCCCTCTCTATCTCTGTGTACTTCTTTCCTCCCTTCATCCCGTCCAACATCCCTATCTTGTTCCTGCTCTTTCCTCGCTTGCCCAACATTCTCCCCTCTATTACCTTCTTCAACATCCCACTGCCGCTCAATACCCCTTACATCCATTTTTCCTGCCTCCATAGGATTTCTCTCAAAAAACCTCTCTCCTCACCCACCATCTCCAGTACTTCCTCATTTGTTTTCCTTTCGGTCCATTTCACCTTCTCCATTCTTCTCCACACCCACATTTCAAAAGCCTCCGATCTACGTCTATCCTCCTGCTTCAGCGACCACATTTCCGCGCCATACATAGCTACGCTCCATATCAGAGTTTTTATGAGTCATTTCTTAACCTCCCAACTCAACGTCCCCGTCATCAACTCCCTCCTCCTTGAGAAAGCCTCCTTGCCTAGCGCAATTCTTCTCCTTACGTCCCTACCACTTTGACCGTATTGGTCCAAAACACTTCCGAGATATGTAAACTGCTCTACCTGCTCTATTTTTTCCCCGCCTATTTTAATATTTAGCTTAGCCTTTTTCTTTCTGGAAAATCGCATAACCTTCGTTTTATTAATATTAATTCTCATCCCATATCTATCGCACTGAAATTCCAATTCACTCAGCAATGCTTGCAACCCCTTGGCTGACTGAGCAACTAATGCTTGGTCATCAGCAAACCTAACCGATTTTACGAATTCCCCTCCGACTTTCATTCCTAACTCCAGTTCTTCCCATGCATCTTTAATCATTTCCTCCACATATACGTTGAACAGCACCGGTGACAATGGCAACCCGGGCAACCCTGCCTTACCCCTCTTCTTAACACTGCCCATTCGGACTCTGCGTTCCCCACTCAAACCTGAGCAGTCTGAGACGTACAGGTTGCGGATCAGTCTCCTGTTCCTCCAATCCATTCCTATTTTCTGCAATACACTCATTATTTTTCCCAATTCACTCTATCAAACGCTTTTTCAAAATCTACAAAACAGGCAAAAACGTCCTGATTGTATTCTATATTCCTCTCGACTAGTGATCTCATTACTGCAATGGCATCACGCGTACCTCTTCCTTTCCTAAACCCAAACTGATCATCCTCTAAGTAATCATTTGCCTTACTCTCTATCCTTTTGTTGATGATCCTGAGAATAACTTTAGCTGTGTGGAATATCAAACTTATTGTTCTGTAATCCTCACATGATTTAGCCTTTACATTTTTCGGAATAGGAACTAACACTGATCTCACAAAATCTTCCGGCCAGATTCCTTCTTCATAGATACTACGAATCAATCCACATAGGGCCTTCTTCCCACATTTTCCTAAAAATTTCAACAGTTTTACAGGAATGTTGTCTACCCCCACAGCCTTATTTCCTTTCATCTCCTTTAATGCCCTTTCTATTTCATCGTCAAGTATGCCTGGACCTAAGCCATCTTCTTCTACATCATGTTTTTATTCTGTCTAACTTTGTCGGCCTAAGTTCTTTACCATACAATGTTTCGAAATATTCCTTCCATCTCTCTTAGATTTTTTCTGGTTCACCTATTATCTTACCCCACTTATCTTTAACTGGTAGCACAGATCTTGCCTTCTTACTTCCCGATAATAACTTAACCTTGTTGTATAGCACACCAATTTCATCCTTCCTCTGTAAACTTTCCATATCCTTGCATTGTGTTTTCCACCATTCTTTTTTTGTTTTATTTGTGGCCCTTCTCAATTCATTGTTTAACTCTTTGTACTTCGTTTTGCCTAACTCTGTGTTTACATTTTTCCATCTTCTTCTCTCATCCATCTTTGCAATCATCTCATCCATTACCCAAGGTAAGCAGGTTCATATGTCACTCATTCAATAAAGGAAAACAATCAAATATTGCTTGTCTGAAAATTCAATAAAACTGAAAAGATTAATTAAAGAAATGATGAATGACTAAGGAGCAGTGGATACTCATCCAATACCAACTGATGGATACCTTTAAAATATTGAAGTGTTTCAGAAGCAAGGTGATAGGCCACCTGCTGCAGGAAAGAAACAACAGAGCTTACAGATCAGATCACAAGAACTCATTAAGTGAGTTGATTCAAATCTTGGGGTGGATTCAACGCAAATGGCAAAGAAGATGGAGAATCATGCAATAGAATAATCCTATCCAATAAATCTTATTTTGCAACGTCACATGTACTAGGATCACACAGTGTTCACCTTAACAACAAGTTGAGAGCATACATAACAATCATACGACATAAAGTAACTTGCAGAAGCAAAGCATAGATCGTGACAGAGAAGATGAAAAGTGTGCTAGATCACTTTGAGAACTAAGTACTTCGGAAAATTTAGGAAACTGTTACAGAAAATCAGCCTCAACAATGAATTGTGTGACAGTTTTCAAGACTCTGCTCTGTCAAAGTTCATCCAATTGAAACAACTGCACCAGGCTGGCTATGAGGCTAGAATGGAAGACAAGTGGCTGCCAATGACAAAATTAGGGAGCCAAACATGTAAGAGAGCAGTAGAAGGCTGTGGAAGCACTGGGAAGACGAAGTGCAGGCTGGCACTGGTATTCTCTGGAGAGAGCGGCAACAGATAGACAAGCATGAATGCAGTAGCTAAAGGCTCCTTCTGAGGCTATAGTGCCACAAGAGAGAGAAAGAAAACTGCCACAGGGCCACATTCTGGGGACTTTGCAACAATTGTTAAGTTCACTAATTCAAATTAATTGATGAACCAGATGTCAATTGGTAAGACATTCTCTTCAAAAGAAACTCAATTTTTACAGACTACTTCACCATTGCATTATCACAGTAACTATGCTATCTAGTGTTTTGTGTCTGTGTGTGGTGTTACTATTTTATGTTATTTGATCAGGTTCTATGAACTTTTTTCATCTTGTTTTATCCCATATTATGCACGCATCATATGCTCAGGGTGTCTGGAGATATTCAAATATTTATTTTTCAAGCAGGTGAGTTTGGAGACAAAAACTCCTAACATTTGCGAGGACTAAATGGTAGATTATTATTATTATTACTTTTTATTTGCCCAGAGATCACAATACAAAATACCGGGTGGATGGTGTATGTACATGATATAAGGCATGTCAATAAGGAACAAAGACACAGGCTCTAATTAAGATACAAAGAAATGAAATGGTGCTCACAGTTACATAATATATGACATAACGCCATGAACATTGGCTGTTACATGCACATGAAATATTAATTAAGGCAACAATTGAATAACCAACATGAATCAGACCATGACAATTGCTATAAACAAAGAGTATAAACCTTCTAGTCAGGAATGTTGTTGAGATATTCATCAACCGAGTAGAACATATTGCGTTGTAGATATCTTTTTAATTTATGCCTGAATGCAGCAGTTCCCTTAGTTTCCTTTATACTTTTGGGTAGTTTGTTATATTAACTGATGCCCATTTCATTGGGTCCTAATTTCAATGCTTTAGTTCTAACATTCCCATAATGGATGTTGTTCCTTCCTCTGGTGTAGTGATGATGATAGGCATTGGATTAAGTGCAAACAATTTCTGAAAAATGTTTGCATAATGATGTAAATAGGGCAATTAATCATCATAAAAATAAATTTACTTAAACAAAGACAAACTGCTGAGTCAGCCTTGAAAGGGGCAGTAAAATCCATTTTGAAATTTCTAGCCTTCCAATGAGTGATCTCATGGACTGTTCTACAATGATATTGGTATGGGTATTCTTTACCTTGCACAAGTACACTATGCATGGATAAGAGCATGTAATCATTATTACCATTTCCAAAAATATACACTACTCACCGGATGTTGTCCTAAAACAATCGACCAAACTCCTGGCCTAAGCTGACGGGCCAATGGTTTGCTTGGTTGAGATACACTGGAATGGATGAGAGGACTGGACTTGGAGCCAACTGGGGATACAGGTGGAGGCGAGGTTGGTCCATTTTTCTTACTGGATATCATGGCCGCCTGAGTTGGCTCTAGGTAATATCTAAAAATGAACAGTAAAATAGGAGCATTAACATAAGACCTTGAATAGGAGCTTAACAAATAAGAAACTCAATACAAGGGAGTGGCGTTTTAAGCAAAACAGTAGTAAGAATCACACATTTTTAATTACTTACTCTGAATATTCACACGAATTTCTTGACATTCATTCTTGCCTACCTTTATCATACATGTGACAGCCTAATAATGTTGTGAGTATGATACAAATGGCATTTTCGGGATCAAAAAGCCTTGGCCATAAATCAACGGAAATTCTGTTCGCTCGAACATGTAAAATATTCATCGAACACATACAATTCAAAAGAGCATATGTACCTTTGGTTCAAGAAAGCGAAGCTCCATGGCATAAAACGGGTATTTTTTAGCCATTGACTTAACATGAATAGAGGGGTAAAAATATGGGTACATGGTCAGCTTGGGACTTCACTAAATTCGTGCACGATGATTTATGCTACATAAAATACGCTCCATTTACTTTTCTACTCAAATCAGCAGGCAAACAATTTTAAAACCCATATTTAACCGTGGCAATACGAATCAAATTCAATATTTTGATGTCATGAAACTTGTTAAACCGAGGTGAACAGAAATTTGTAGTTGTACTTGCCTCCGCTTTTCGTACTTTGCAACCATAAAGTCTTTAATTTGCTGTTCATCTTTGGCCTCTTGTTGGTGGGAAGCTTCGTACAATCCAAGCCAAATATGCTTGCAGTACTACGAAAAGAACATTTCAGGTGATATAGAGGGCACGCCAGCATATGTCGGCAAATGTTACACTATCGGCGACGATTACACATGACATGGAAATACATACCTCGTTCCCTCTTGACTTTATTAATTCTATTTCTTCCGGTGTAAAACTTGCCATTGAAATGGACTTCACACGATGGGGTGGTGTCAAACCTCGACTAAAATAAAAAGATTTCATAGAATGGAAATATAAATAGGATTTATCGAAACTTCATTTACGAATATATTTTGTATCCAATCAAAATCTTTGACTTCCACAAATCACACGGGCAAGAAAACCATTTCATAAACCTTAGAAGTTCTAGTAACTATACTAAGAACTTAAAACTAGGCGACTCACAGCATTCCCGAGCAAGATGTGCACACGAATGAGCCTATTGTCATATTTACATATGTAGGACCTCTTTGGTGACAATCGAAACATTGTTTATTCCCCGATAGCGACACTAACTCTCGTAATATTTTGAGGTGTTTCTCGTCCTGTTTCTTCCTAGCGGAAGCCATGTTTTCCAATGTGATGTCAGCACAAGCAGCAGGCGTAAAACGAACTGCGAAACGTAGCTAGGCAAGACATTCCAGCATGTTTCCAAATTTCCCCCTATGACGTATTTGAGAAGTCTCTGCCTTTATATGACTAATTTTCCTGATGCATGGCCAGCTGACACCTACATAGAAACACGCAATTCTTAATTCAGATACTAAAGCTGCGTCTTGCATATAGAGATATCTGCGCAGATTAATTTTTAGGGTCGCCGTAAAAACAGTAAATAAACTAATGTTCTACGTCATTGTATCATTTTAATTACGTAGCACATATAGACAAAAAACAAGATTTGAAAAAGCATAACATGACTTACATTATATGTGGAAAAATACAGGATACTTTCAGGATTAATTTAGTCTAGCCGATCTGACGGCGACATCAGCCACATTTGTCTCGACACTCGAGAATGCCCAGAAAATTCAACAATGCATAGTGGATATCGTAAAGCTTTTCAATAGTCCAAACATCTATCATGGTTACAGTATTTATTCTACGAGTAATATGACTACCTAAGAACCTCATTTCTAAGTTCAAAAACAGTTATGAGCACATAAGACTTCAAATCTCAGCAATGATTTACAAAATAATTCAACTATAACTAATAGAAGGAGAGTTGACACCATGGCATCATTTAACAATAAAGACTAGATAGTCACAACAGAACTAGGTACATCAATCTGAATGAGGCAATTGATTCTATAAATATAAATTTCCACAGAAAATTAAATATATTGCATTACTGGAGGATATATAGGGGCCCATGCTTTCATATGATCCAAAAAATATTCAATAAATACAGATGTTGCCTTTTAGTCACTTTGTACAGTGAGAATCTCATCAATAGTTTATTGCATATCTGCTCAATGTCATAGCATTAGGCATAAATGTTGCCTTCACCACATTCTGATGGCAAGTCTACCATTTCCAGCATTCATTCACACCATACACATGCTAAATTCAAATCCATGTAATGTAGAAACTTTTTTAAATTACAAATAATACAATGTAAAGCATGCATTGCACAAGAAATAATATTAATAGATTCTCAATGACACTCAGAATGATAGGCACACAAATTTCCTAGTTGCCCACTAAAACAAATAACCAACAGGAAAAATGATTACACCACTGATAACATAAAATTTCTTTGAAGCTAGTAACTAATGGTACCCATAAGGGAATAGGAAAATTTATTTCAGAGGAATAAAACAATTAGCACTTTCACATAGCAGCAAGTTTTCCATTCAATTATGTTATAGACAAACTCAAGTTTAAGGCAGATCCACAAATGCCATACCATTCTGAAATATTTGCACATTAAGTGTTACTGCAAAAATCACCACAATAGAAATTAAATCTAACATACCATAATGATATGAGGTTAAAATGGCATCTGTAATTATGAGGAAGAATTAAAGCATTGATATGGGGAGACCAAGAAAAACCCTGGAGACACCATTCCACAAACGGTTATCCTCTCTTCCTGATGCTCTTGGCACCTTCAATGCCACTCCAATCTCACTCATTCAGTTGCGGGTTTCACCTGCTCCCCACCGACCCTTCCTCACCCCTCCTGCCTCCCTCTGACATATCTCTCACTGAGGTTTTAATTGTTTCTGTTGTCATTGACTCATCAGATGGTTGAGCATTGGAACCTTTTTCCATTTCCATTAAATCAGTCACCCTTTCTCCTTCACGGCACGGCTGCTGCCCTAACGATTCGACCAAATTGGCACCGCCACCCATTTCCATTTCCACCACTTTGGGCACGGAGTCTTCCCTTGAGGCAGATGCCATTTCACCAGGCGTGCTCTCTGCTGTCACCGAATCCACAGGCCTAAATGCAAAACCAATGCTGGATTCATCACGAACATCGGAGGAATCACCAGAACCAGTTGACGACGGAAAGACCCTTTTGGAAGAAGAGGAGGAGATTTTTAGAAGAGAGAGGGTCTCACACACACACATCTGAAATCACCAAAAGGCCTTAAAAAAGCCATCCAAGGCTAACAACAATGCCATGGTAACCACGCACTTTCTAAATTTGCAATTCCTTGACTAAAATCCCAATCTTAATAGATCTTCTTCTCATTAAACCCCGGCCTGCAATGGCACTCCAAAAGATATTGCATACAATGGATAGCTCAAAACACAAGCGAGCAGTTGAAAAAAAAAGTTTAATGATGAAACTTTTTGGGGTGTCATTAGTACTTGACCCAACAGTGTCAGCCCATCTCTTTATCTGTCAACCAGCTGTCTATTTTGTGAAAAATAAAGTTTCCTTTCAATACCTCCTTCAATTCTACGCCTACATGTATATCATTAATGGAAATATAAATTTCAAAATATTAATATTCCAAATATATCAAGCCATATGAATTTCATAGGAATGAAATTGATTTTGGGTCAATAATAGCATTTAACGATACCTTGAGATATATTGAGTACATTTTCAAAATACACATGAACATTCCCTCCTCTGCTGACTGCTCTAGCCTCAAAGATGAGTAATATCTGGAATGATTTGGCAGAGAATCAATAAAAGGGCATTTGAATCACAATGAATTTCTTTCATTTATAAAATTTTGCTCTGCACCAATTCATAAATGAGAGCAGATTAATGACTGCTGTCATACACCTCTTGAAAGGTAGTCCCTGGGAGGTCTTACCGTGAAATGCCAGCTGCTCAGATGACTTTACCCCTTTTGGGAAAGGCAGAGGGAAAGCATAGGGATGGGAGGAGTGACAGCGATGGCTCACCTTGAGTTGGTGTTGGCCACCAGCAGTCCCAGGTTGGCCCTCTTTGCTGGAGGATAGAGGTGCTGTTCCCATGACCCCCCAGCCACCCCAACCATGGCTACAGGTGCATGCCCGCCCAGCGGAGATGACCTCTCCTCGCTCGCCTCCCCCAGCTCAAACTTGCGCTTCATTGGACCCAAGGAACTCGGGCGCATGGCAATGGGACTGAGGCTGCGTCTGCAATGCCCACAGAAGAAAACCCCGTGAATTAGGAGCAGAGAGTCAAGAAGCAATATTACAAAACAACAGTGGTTCAATTAACAAGTGTTCTTGTCCGTCATTTAAAGAAATAAGAGCAGGAAATGTTCACATGTGTGCAATGGTGTGCTTTGCGGTTGCCATCGCAGTTACTAACGTACCTCCCTCACTCATTATGAAAGGGACGACTGACTTAATGAGCGAATGGGTACATGTTAATATATGCATTCAATTAATAACATAAAAGGGGAATCATTTAAAAACAAGAATACATTAAAGGCTGAGAACAGGAGTTAACCACAGCAACCGACATCCACAATTTAGGTAATCAAAATGTCTTAACATATTTAATGGTATCCCATTAGGACAGTAGCACTTAAACAGGTATCCCTGTCATCAACCACAGGGTTTAGATTTTCTGAAACCCTTCTGTTGAAAAACTGATGGGAAACCACTGAGTGGATGAGAAATCGAACCTTGTGGGAGGAGGAGGTTAGGTTCCCTGGTCCCTAATATTATGGAACAATTAAACCAAAATTTATTGAAGATCTAAATCTCCTGGGATTGAATGAACTTCTGACCTGAAGATGCCAACTGCAATACCGGCGAAACTGTTGTCCCAGAAATATGGAAAAATGTGGAGTAAACCCCTGAAGACTTAGATCTTTCAAATCTGCACACTGCAGAAGCCTTCACAAGGAAACAATTTTATGTGGGTGGTCTGAAGTTTTCCACCTAAAAAAATTTCAGAAAAAATGTCTTGTACCTTTGTTAGGTCGGAAACTTTTCAGACCACCTTTGTACTCTTCCTCGAGACATCCACACAAGTATTAAGGCCAAAATGTTATCCCTTTCAATAGAGATGCTACCTGATAAACAGCCAACTGCAGTGTTGAAAAGAGCATATGAAGGAATCATTGCCATCAACATGGGATTCTCGTATGGATATGCACTCCCCCAGTGCACCATGCACCACAACTACATGAATGAATTTGAAGAATGAATGGTCCCAAAGGTATTAAATAAAGAGGTGATCATAATTTTTCATTATGATCTTCAATGACTTCAAAGGTATTGCATTGGGACGCTGAATTTCTCCTGGATAACCCTTCTTTACAATTAATTTCTTAAACCTATAAAGAAAATCATTTCAAATTACTTGGTCTAAATTAATGCCATTCACATCAAAAGCAAAACAAAGGTTTTGAGGTTTCTAAGAAGGAGGTAGGCTAAGTTAAAGGTTAAAATAGGAGGGCAAAACTAGAGTAGGTGGAACAGTTTGGATAACCTGGAAGTGTATTGGAAAGATGGACAGAGTAGCTGGGATGCAAGAAGACAAATCCCATTAGACAAAGCTTTCTCCAGGAGGAGGTACTTGATGAAAGTGACATTAGGTGTAGTGGCATGAAGCATAGTTTTGTATGGCACAGAAACATGTTCACTGAAGCAAGAAAAGCATAGATTGGAGGCATTTGAAATTGTAATTATGGAAAAGGATTGAAAAGGTGAAATATACAGAATGGAAAACAAACAAGAAGTGCTAGGCATGGTAGTGGAGGAGAGGAGATTGTTCGGTGCAAATCAAAGGAGGCAGGAAAGATGGACACCGAGCATTTTGATTGGCAATTGGATTGGAAATGAAAGAATAGCAACTTTGTGATTCCACAGAAAATTTACTACGATACGACCCGGGTTTCGATGTTCAACATCATCTTCAGGTAATAACTCTTACAGACCATCCATCTATATATACTACATTCAGGTAGGGGTGGGGAGGTGACAAGGTAAGGGAGGGAAGCTCATTGCTCACTACCCTCCCTCACCCTCTCAACTCCTCGCCCCTACCTGAATGTAATATATAAAGATGGATGTCTGTACTATTGGTCACCTGAAGATGACAATGAACGTTGAAATCCTCATAATATAATAAGGTTGCCTCATAATAAATTTTCTGTGGAATCACAAAGTTGCTATTCTTTCGTTTCCAATATGGATCGATTCCATAAATTTATACCGGAAACCATCAATTATGGCAACTTGATGCCGTGTGAAGACTGTTAGAGGTGAGGATGTTAGGCAGATGCAGAAGGGCTAGTAAAATGATAGGGATGCTGGATGGAATGAAGAGAGAGAGAACACATGCAGAATCCAGGAAAATATTTTTGTCATACTTGATAAATACATACTACATACTATATACTATCTACACACACAAACATACATATACACCCACTGATTCCCCTTTATTAAAAATCTTCTAATAAATACGATTGCATCCCTTACAAAAATTCTTGCATCAGTACGTGCTTGCTGAGAATTTTTCGCTTTCACAAGGGCTCACTTGCTGGCACATTATGCTTATTTTCACTTTTTAAAGTCTCAGAATTTTTATTTGTCTTCAAGGTGAACTCCCTCTTTCTTATTAACCATTTGACAACATTACATTTCATGCTCATTTTTCGGCCCACACATTTTGCAGCAAACTAAACCTTAATCTAAGAGATGAAATGCCAAATCCAGCAACAAATGGAAAAAATCCACCCAACTGTTTAGCTAACAGTAACCCAACATCAAAAGAGTTTCTTGACACTCAGCTGACTGCTAATTCAGAGTCAAGTATCGTGCACTGAGGATACATACTATTCAACCAAAGATGCATTTGGATCATCCAAGGGAAAAATAGAAATATAACAAATGATTATTTATTCACTCTTTGTATGCAATTCAATACATTACAACCATGGCATACTATGAATTTATACAGCTACTTAGTTTTTAAAAATAAGCAATACGTCTCATTTTAGTGAGATAAAATGCCAAGAGTCAAGCAGTTAGTAAGAAACATTTATTCTTTTGACAGTTTATGTTTGGGTATAACCAAATATGTGTCTGTAACTAAAATATCCTGCAGCTGATTAACCTAGTACTCAAAACGTCATTCACATTACAATAAGCAAGGGCTGTGGTAGATAAAACCACAGTTGACCGGGGAAACCTTCAAATTCATATTGCCAGACTGAAAAGAATTTAAGTTTGATTGCATGAAAGTGCTACCACAATTTGGACAGGACTTATTAGTGACAAATGTAATGTAAACACACATTTGCATTCCCCAAAATTTCTACAACATTAAGAATGCATTTAATTTTTCATTATTTTGTAGTATAGATTAAATGTTCAACCCGACATACAATTTTCTATTACATTCCTCAGAAACAGCATTGCAGTATGAAATGTTGATGATCCTACAGGATCCTGTATGTGCCACCTTAGCCGTGAGTGAGAACAAAGTTGTAGATCTATAGCCCTCACATAGTCCGCACATCCTTTGCAGCTCTCACCCTTCCTCTGCAAACTACCCACACACTCTCCACCCATGCTTCTTTAGCCCTACTAGGATCCCATCTCAGTTTAGTATTCAACTCTTGGCTCTTCTTTCTTCTTAATTCTGTGCTTACATTTTTCCATTTCCTTCTCTCATCATTCTTTTTAATCATAATGTTCATAATCCATGGACTCCTGGCTGTTTACTGTTCCTATAGTTTTGTTTGTGACTTTCGATATCCTTATTTCAAGATGCTCCCTTCTTTTCTCTATAGTACCCAGCTCCCTGTCCTCCTTCATCGCATTTTTCACTGCTTTCTTTTTGTTTTTTCAGTTACCAGGTACACTAGTATCATATGTGGATTTCAGACAACAGTTGGTGCACCAACGCAGAATGTGATACAAAGATTTGGCTCTGATGCCATTTCGTTGTGCCATCAACAAATGTTAGACAGTGATAAATTGAAAAAGTGTTTGCATAGTTTTGAGTTGTCGTGTTCAATATGTTCAAATTGAAATCAAACAAAGAGCATGCACAAACAGCATTAATTTTTCATTCGAAGAAAATTGCTGCTGAATCATACCGATTACTTTGACAAGCTTATGGTGAACATACTCCACAGCAAGATATGTGTGAACGATGGTTTCAGCATTTCAAAAGTGGTGACTTCGATGTTGCAGACAAGGAAGGTAGGGCACCACCAAGGTATGAAGATATGGAATTACAGGCATTGTTGTACGAAGATGATTTACAACCACAAAAACAACTCACAGAGCAATTGAGCATTAGTCAACAAGCTCTTTCCAACTGCATACAAGAGATGGGAAAGAAGACTAGCAGATGGGTACCACATGAGTTGAACAACATACTGATGGAGAGGCACACCTCTTCATCTGCCTCTAAAAAACAAATATGACATTTTGCTCGGACAATACAAAAGGAAGTCGTTTATGCAATATATCATTACTGGGGATGAAAAGTGGATTTATTTCAAGAATCCCAAGCATAAAAAATCATGGATAGACCCAGGCGCACCATCCACATTGATCACTTTGGCAAAAAGATGATGCTCTGAGTTTGGAGGAACCAGTAGAATATGGTCTATTAAGAGCTGTTAAAACCTGGTGAAATGGTTAATACTGAACGCTACCATCTACAATTATATGATTTGAACTGTTCACTGCTTGAAAAAGACCAGAATACTAAGAGGCCACACAAGGTCATTTTTCTTCATGGTAATGCTGCATCGTACATGGCAAAACCAGTTTGTGCCATGTTGGAAGCACTCAGCTGGGAAGTCTTACCCCATGTGCCATACTCACCAGACTTTACTACTAATGATTACCACTTATTTGCATCGATGGGTCACGCACTTGCTAAGCAGCACTTAGGTTCATATAAAGATATGGAAAAATGGCTCAAGGAGTGGTTTGTGGCAAAAGGGAAAGTTTTTCACTGGCATGGTAACCACAAATTGCCCAAATATGGGAAAAATATCCAACTAGCAATGGAGCATACTTTGAATAAAGCTTTTCTTATCATTCTTTTGATTTTTTTGGAAAAAATCTGCATTTTATAATTGAACACCTGGTAATGTTTCTACAATCCATTTCTTCAACTGCCTTTCCTGTTTTATCCTATCTTGGATAGGGTGCCACATTTATCAGTACTAAACTAACAACAGAACCACATCCGTCCACAGGAAACAGGGCAAATTCCTCCTGCTGTTCCTGAACTCCCAACTACATTTAATTCCCTAACCATTCAGCATCCTTCCCTGGACCTCTCTTCCTCACTCACCACTTTCACCTCTTTCCTTAAATGTCAGGTAGTAATTTAGCCCTCTCCGCTTGCATATGTGCTCTCATGCTATCTTATAGCTGTTCTTGACATTTATTTTGTTAACTTTTTATTATTACTGTTTACTGCTCTTACTCTTTCTTTTTCTTAATTTGCCTGCCAACCAATGTAAAAGCCTTTTTACCATTTTTTAGCTGCTTTTTTAAATTAACTAATAAATAATTAAACCTGTACCTTACCATGTTATAGTCATATCTCTTCGAACCCCCAGACATTTTCCACATATACAAAGATGGTCCGAATAGTTTCCGACCTCAACGTTAAGATATCAGCACTCGTAAATAAAAGCTAGTGAATTTCGTTGTTCATTTGTTGACAGTTAGTAACCAAAGTTTCAGCCATTTTGGATGTGTAGTTGTTATGTAACAGTCATTTGACTAAGTTGATGTGAGTGTTTTTGTGAAAATGGACAAAATCGAGTATCGAGCTGTCATTAAATATTTGTTTTTGAAAGGCAATATGCCTACGCAAATCAAAGATGAGTTGGATTCTGTGTAAGGGGGCTCTGCACCATCATTTACCACAGTGAAATTTTGGGCACCTGATTTTAAACGTGGCTGTAAGACCTTGGGAGATGATGAGCGTTCGGGATGCCCAAAAACTGCAACTACCAACGAAAACATCGCCAAAGTTCACCAAATGGTGCTAGACGACCACCGAATTAAAGTGAGAGAGATAGCAGAGGTTATGAACATATCAAAAGACGTGTTTTTCACATATTAAATCAACATATAGGCATGAGAAGGCTGTCTGCGCATTGGGTGCCATGTTTGCTCATGTTAGACCAAGAAATGTTCAAATGAACATTTCCAACGCTCTGTTGAGTTTAGGCACAATGAATCTGTTTTGGTGCCGATTAATTGCTTTAAATGAAACTGGGATACACGATTATATGCCCAAAACAAAAATACAGTCCAAACAGTGGACTGCAAAGGGGGAACCAGCTCCAAAAAAAGTAAAATCTATTTTTTTGGCTGGGAAAGTGATGGCGACTGTTTTTTGGGATAGCCATAGAGCTATTTTAATCGATTATCTTCAAAAAGGAAAAACCATTACAGGAGCATAACACGCACCATTACTTGACAAGCTGAAGGCAAAACTTGTGGAAAAACGGCTACATTTTCAGAAAAAGAAAATCCTGTTTCACCAAGCAACGAACCGTCTCACACCTTAGCAGTTGCCATGGCAAAAATCCACAAATTACGGTTTGAATTGCTTGGCCATCCACCTTTCTCACCAGATCTAGCCCCAAGTGACTTCTTTCTGTTCCCTCATCTAAAAATTGTGCTCGGAGGACAGAGATTTTTGTCAAATGAAGAGGCAATCACCTTCATGAAAAAAGAATTTGCAGAGAAAAATGCTGAGTACTATTTGGAGGGATTAACAGAGATGGGAGCATTGCTGGGAGAAGTGTGTAGAGTTACAAGGAGACTGTTGAAAAATTAAAAAAAAATATTAAAAAATCAGAAAAAAATGTCTTGTAGCTTTGTTAGGTCAGAAACTTTTCAGATCACTCTCGTACTACTACTGTAGTATTTACGTAAATCAGATGTTCATTATGATTAAACCCTATCCCCTGCAGATCCCTACAGCCTTCTCCCTGTAGTAACCTTCTTCCTAAACCATAGCCCACTAACATCTCTCTCTTCATCCACAACTGCATTCCAATCCCACATCACTATCAAATGTTTCCTTCAACACACACAATTATTCCTTCTTTTGATAGCATACACTGCCTATGTATTCCTCCCTACGGCTACTTGTTGGCATAAATGACCAAATCAGCTAGTTCAAATTTTACCACTAAAATTAAGAAATATACATCATATAACTACTTCAATTTCAAAGTTTCATAGAAGTAACGTTTAAAAATGTTGAACAAAATTTACTGACTGTCTTCATCAAATGTATTGAATACCTGTTCCTTTCTTAAAACACTTAAAAGTATAATAAACAGTCACATAACAGAAAACAGAAGTCTGTTAAGAAAATAATCTAAAAAAATAATGTAAATTAAATGAAGAAGCTATTTATCAGGTGCCAATTTAGCATTGATTTCACAACATCTGGCTTTATCAACATAAGTTTTAAGTTTGGAAAGAGCTCGTCGCATTAGCTATCTCAGTCATACTCTTCCATGAAAATCCTAATGGAGAGGTCGCAGGCATTTGGGGGATACCGGGATATATTCTACTGTGAATGAAACAGTAGTGCACAAAATGTGTTTTAAATGAATCAGGAGGTTTTGCATGAGGAATCTTTTCTCACTTTTGGCATAGAATTTAAGGAAATGATGGGTAGAAAAACTAGAAAGTTACTACACATTGGTGTGTGTGATATAAATGAGCAGCCTTGAGACATTGGCTCCGAGGGCAATGGGTGTGGTGCACAAAGAGGATCTTCCCCACAAGCGCTCACCTGGTTGCGAATGCCTTTCTCGTGGGACTAGGAGATGCCATGGCGTGGCTCCCTGGGGAGAAGCACTGCCGGCCCGAGAAGCCAGGCCTGGTGGGGGAGGGGAAGCTGGAGGAGGAGGGGGAGGCGAGGGGGGGGCAGCACGATGGTGGGGGGGGCGTGGAGGAGGGCGAAGAGGAGAGGGAGAGGTGGGAGAAGGGCGAGGAGGCCGAAAAGAGGGAGCCACAGAGTAGCGAGGGCGGCAGGTGGACATGCAGCGGGTCCAGCAGCCCACGTGCCTTCCCGCTCCCCTCGGCAGCAGCAGCCTGCAAACAGAGGCCACCACATCAAGGCATTTGCCACATTCCGTCATTCAGAGAAACAGAAACACATTTGCGCCATGGCTTGCTTCTGTTAGCTATTTATCATGAAATGCGATGCACCTCACACACCAAAGAATGCTCCAGGGAAAGAAAAATAAGTAATTTTCACAAACAGCTGACGAGACATTTGCACAGACTCAAAAGATAAAACACACAAGTCAATGCATGCAAATTTTTCCCAGGGCACAAACAAGAATACGCAAGGGCCGGGATTGCATGAGGGGAGGAGATGTGAGCATTATTGGCCCCCACGCCCCCTCTCGAAAGAGAACCCAATGCATTTCATTATTTATTTTGCTGACATGACACAAGGCCTGCATTCTGATGACACTTTTTTATCCATACTATAAAATTTTCCTTGCTTAAATGTTTCATCATCACAATTATCAAGCCAGCTGTTACAACCCTTATCAACAACTTTTGTTACTTCAAGGCCTCAGATTTCACTTAATCCACAATCAAGATTAAAGTCCTTTTAACCTTAGGACAACAGTGAAATCCTAATAGTCCAAATGGATGTTCAGCTGTAAAGATCAAACCATCCAACTGAAAATCATTTCTTTCCTCAGAATATTAAAAACCATTAACAAAACATTATTCCCAATCACATCTCCCAAAGCTACATCTGTTTATGACTGTTGCAGCCCATGAGTAATCATACTGGACCTTTTGCTGGCAAAAATATTCTACAACACTTCCTTATTCTCATAATCCCATGGAGAATTATTCATGGCAAGTTCCGATAGCTTATAAAGAAAGTGGTTGCAGACTCGAGGATTTGAGAAGTGGGCCACAGTTCGCAGTATTACCAAATGTAATGTATCCATGAACATAAAAAACTGCATTGACCCTGACTTCCAGATGACCCGTGAGTGAAGCCTAATGAAACTTTTCACTAACAAACCACTATTTGAGTGGACATCCATGAAAACATGCCTCGTACATTTGAGTAGTGGAGGTCAACACGTCTATCAAATTGGATTATCAACCGAGGTTGATAAGAGAAAATTGAGTAGTTTTATTGAAAACAGTTTAATTTCCTCTTGTCAAACCAAAATTTTTGACATTATTGACAGTATTAAATAAAGGGGAATGGAGGGTTGCAATAAACCAATCCTAGGATTGAAATACTGATGATGCTGGAAACCAAAATCACCACACATTATACTGGCCTTTTACTATACTTTTTTGGTCTTTTACCAATGGAATAATCATGTTGGTCCTTTCAATAGAATATTAAATTGAAAAGAAAGGAAACTTGGATTAGCATTTGAGACTCGAGTGGATGTTCACCAAAGTTCACACTGTGCAGTGCACGTCTCGTTGGATCGCATTTCAGCCTGATGGAAGACACCATGGCATTGGAGTGGGGGGGGGGGAGTGATTGATTGCTGGTTGAGGAGAGAGGAGGTTAAGGATTGAGATGTGGCACCTCAAGGGAAATCAACCTTGTCGGTCATTGTAAACACACCTCAAAAATTCCAAGGAACTGCAGGAGATGTCGCAACAATAACTTTTAACTGAGTCATCTGCTAAATGCACATTATAATGAAACAATTTCAGAGTGTAAAAATCATAATCTCTGAGAGGACACCTCAATAGCCTCACTGGCTAAAGCACTCAGTCGGACATTGAGGGATCAGGGTTCAAATCCTGTTGAAGGGGAATGATTTTTACGCTCTAAAATTGCATTGCCACATTCCAACAAGTTTGCCCCCTCAGGATGAGGGGGGAGGAGAGGAAGGAATCTCCCAACTTTCAACAGTTCCCATCGCGATTAGCACACATCTCTCCTCCAATTGAGCCATAACCACCCTACCTAATATTAATTATGAGCTTGACTGGGCCCGCCCTCACCACAGACCAGTGAGCATCGACCAGGTTAACCAGAACAGATCATGTGTATCCTTCCATCCTTGCACAAAACTCATATCATTACGACTCATAATTGCTAGCAAAATTCGAGATATGGTGCAATGTATTTTAATGGAATGCCATTAAACTTTTCCTCAACATTCACTCTTAATTTTGGAGGAAGATACCAGTTTAAAAATATGAATAAGCATAGTTTCCACAAAAACAAGTCTTTCGGTGCATTCACCGCACAAGTAATTTATCTCATTGAGAGCTCAGTGGATAAGGCAAGGATGAGAGACCATGACAGAGTGCTCGCATGAGACCCTTCCGTTCTTACCCTGGGTTGGATGGTCAGTGTAGAGGAGGCTCCGGTGGCGGAGGAAGGGGAGAGGGGCATGTGGGGCGGCGTGGAGGAGGGCGGGTGCAGCGGGTGCCCGGGGGAGAAGGTGGTGCCGGCGCTGGTGGTGTTGGGGGGAGAGGCGGAGTTGCTGGAGGGTGAGGGGGTCAGCAGGGTCAGGTCCTCCCACGACCGAGAGATCTGCATGGCGGAGTTGAGCTCCCGCTCGTGTGCCGCCTCCCTCACCCGCACCCCGGCCACGTCCACGAGCAGACGGCCCTCCTGCCGAAGCTGAGTGACGCGGGGTGCCAGGCCCCTCGGTGGTGGCGGCGTCGGTGGGGGCGACGACGGGTCCGGTGGGGAGTCGCTACCCGACGAGGTCCCGCTGCTGATCCGGCCCCCATTCCCGGCGGCAGCGATCAGGGGGCTTTGCTGCGGGGGCAGAGAGAGAGAGAAGGTAGAATCGAGTGTGTGGCCGTTCGGCCGATTGAGTTGACTCCTAGAGTGCTATAACCACCGAGCCCACCAGAGAATGTTAGGAGTAACTGATAATTACCAAGAGTGGGCTAAAACTGGCGCTAAACCTTCTGGTACGCGGCTGTTCTCTTGAAAATACATTAAATGCAAATGAGTCCCTGTAAATAAGTAATGAAAAATGGTGATATGCATGGAAAAAACATCGTCGATGGACATAAAACCAGAACATTCACCACAACATAATTATTGAATATATCAGATGTGAGATGTAATTTTGCCTTGTAAACGACATAAAAGGTGTGCACTGTACATAAAAATAATACACCGTAAATAAAAATCCACAAAATTATGCTTTGACATTCATCCATTCATACCTTGACGCCGTGCTAGTTGTTGAAGTGGCAGTGGACATCGTTGTGTTCAATTCATTAATCATTGGAGCACTATTACAACGTTTCAGGTTTGCACTGGCGCCAGAAATGGGAGAATCTACGTCCATGATATACTGGCAATCATTGGACATTATTTGATCCAGTCCCAATTCGAGAAATTAGTTTTCTCATGAATTTTTTTCCCGGTGATTACATGGCACATAACTACAGCCTTCGAGCTATACAAACTAAAACACCATGCACAATATACAAATACCTTTTAAAGATACGAAGCTCAATGGTTACATTAAAATAATCTCGCAAAACTTCAAAATTGAAAGAAGCCAACAGAAAATACAATTTTACTATCCTCCATGTTTTGGTAACCCCTTATTTATTCCGTCACCACGCACGGTGATGCCATAGTACCTCCATCTCCATTTTAAGCTAATGAAGGTTAACAAGTGCACATTTACTAACAGGTGCTCGACTATTCGGTCTGTCATACATGAAATCCCATCGCTCTTGAATGATCGTCGCCAACCATATTCTGCATACCACCGACAGTCATAACTACATCGAATGAACAAGCGCATATAATTCACGATGGCTATTACCTAATACCTTACTCATTTTTCATAATATAATCCAATTTTTGAGCTGACTCGTTTTAACTACCAATGATTTAGAGAGTATATTAAAATTATATGGAAATAACGACATTGAACACAAAAAGTTAATATTATGACGGATAGATGTCACACTTGTACAGGCGGAGCACAACGTTAACGGCTAAATTGGCAACTACCTGCACACTGGTGTATAACCTATTTTTAAAATTTGAGTCATATGTAAGGGTTCAAATACCACAAAAGATTTATAATTCGTGGTTTCACTGTACAAATTTGTCTTCGCAATATTCACTAGAAACAGTTAATCAAATTTTTATTGAAGATTTTTTTATGACGATCAACAATAATTTTCGCGCTTTGAAAAGCAAGCATTCAAATTCGCAAATTTCCTTGAAAATCCTACTCAGTATAAATTTGCAGTTTTTCACCGAGTGTTACCGTGGGAGAATATCAGGGAATGCGTTATCTCAAAGGAAGTTCGTAAGGGATCACGGGACTTCTGTTGCCAGGAACTTAAAAATGTGCACCTCTTCTCATGCTTTGCAGTTGTGAAATTGAACCACCTTCCATTGGTAGACTAATAATGCAGGGACACTTAGTAGTCATTGCAACACCATAACCACACAAATTAAATATTTTTAAAATTATTTATGCGTGCATTTGGACGTCAAGTCTCCGACATACTGGTTACCACTTGCCACCCTTTTCAAAGATTCCTTGATTGTGTTAGCTGAATTAAGAATTGTTGCAATATTTTAATACTTCTTTTGTATTTGCTGTATAGGGCTTATATTGAGGTTTCATATTTTTACAGTATGTTATATCACACATCTGTAAAAGTGCAAAAAGATTCTTGATGCATGTGCAAAACTGAAACACTTCAGAACTAGCATAATTATTAACAAGTTTCCCTGATGAGTTCACTCAACTTGGCCAGTCTATTCGGCAAGTTTATCTTGCCATGTTTGTGTGGCAGAACCAGGCTTTGACCACTCCAGGGTACACAATTAGGATGAAATAGTTTACTACTTGGTGGTCATTGATTCTTGTTGGCAATTGTTTTAAGATCGTCTTGCACAGTTCATTTATATTTATAATTACTAGAAAAGCAAAAGGTTTTATAGTTCATAGCACAGTTCATTTACATTTATAATTACTAGAAAAGCAAAAGGTTTTATAGTTCTGTAGTTTAGCTTATTCTCAATTCACTTTTTATCCAACAGTAAGTATTTGTTGGCAATTTTAAAATTATTTTGAATTTATTACTTTGAGGGTTTGATGGATGCTGTGAAATCGTGACTCCCTTCTCCAAGGTTTGGCGAATATCCTATGATTACCCAGTTGAATTAGTGCAGACCGCTACATTTTTGCTAGGAGCATTACTAAACGATTGTTCAAAATATTATATACTGAAGTGCTTATTACTGAATACTTGGCATAAAACAATCACAAATAATATGTCTGACCTTGGATTTGGCAACTCTGGCCTAATTTTAGGATTCCATATTTAGCTTACATGATTACAGGGCTTGTTTATAACCGGAGAAGTTATACTGATTTTTAATAATCAAACCACTTTAACAAATTTCAAGAAACTGTAACAGTAACTTTAACGGAGTCACCCGCTATGTGTGCATTATAATGCAACAATTTCAGAGAGTAAAAATCATTCGCCTTGACCGGGATTCGAACCCGGCGTTGTGTTTGAATTTGGCTTTATTAACATCGTGGACTGTGGCGCGTCGCGCACGACTACGAATGCCTGTGACATTGTATGTACGGTATTTCGTCATAACATCTTGTTCCTTTAAAGCCCCCAAAATTTCAGAGTGTAATAGGACGTCTCGGTAGCTTAATTGGTTAAAGGACTCTACCGGATATCGAGGCATCCGGGTTCGAATCCCGGTCAAGGCGAATGATTTTTACTCTCTGAAATTGTTGCATTACAAACCACTTTACTTTTCCAAAGTACAAACCACTTTACTTTTCCAAAGTATTTCATAGCAAAAGCAAAATATAAAGTAAAATTCAAAGCAAAATATAAAGTAAAGAATTTCCAAAGTAAAGTGGTTTGATTATTAAAAGTCAGTATGAAGATTTTCCACCAAGTTACGCCAGAAACTTTTATTTACCGAGAAGTTATCTTTATAAATGTATACATGCTGACTGCTGTATTCTGGGTGATAAGTTATGAATTCAAATCAATGTTTTGTTCAAGACATGATTTTGTCCTTGATTCCTCATTGATGATAACTGCATGCTCACTAGTATTCTTCAATGTGCCAATTTCCATGTGTGGAGGTTTCCTTCCACTCCGATAGGTGCTATGGTGGAGAATTATATTGAACAAAAGTTGCATGATGACAAGATTAATGACAAGATAATTAAGAGTGTTAAAATAGAGTAACTTACAGTGAGCCATGGCAATTATGCATCTTTTGAGTGGCTGTTGACTCAGAGTTAAAAGAACACCTTCTATATTCTTCCTTTTGGCCCCAGAATACTCTAGTGAATCACTATTTATTTCCAAAACCTCGGCTCGCACCCCCAAAAAGCAAAAGGTGGATTGTGAAAACTTGATGGTCAAGGTGATTCATTAAAATATCTAGTGTCTAGGTAGCAAGATAAGTCAATTAGAAGCCACCTTGCATAGTGAGGAGGACTTCTTATGCTTGAGTGAACCGTGGATGAAGAGTTGAGGTAAATCATAAAACAATTACCAATGTGTAACGAGTTTCTCTCGAGTTTTGTCAAAAAATGGCTGTTTTTTTGTTTAATTTTTTTGTCTATTTCAACTCAAATCCCTGATAGCACAAATCGAATTTTGGAATCTCCACAGAAAATTATTTATTTCTGACTAAATAAGACCAAGATGACTTGAGTGTCTGGTTGGTCCACTACTCATAACTAAAAGTAATATGTTATTACAATAACTATTTTTATGGATATTTTTAATGTCACGTAAGATATCTCTTACTCTATCACAATCATTCTACGTTGTTCATATATTTATGATGGCCTGGGATACATTAGAACTCTGAAATCAAATCTGCCCACAAGGCCCTCTAGGTGAAGAGATGGTGAGATAGTGTTGTATTGAGCATACAAGTAATTCTGTTTCTAACACTGGATGTCAGGTTCTCCTAGGTTGGGTGTATAATCTCCTCAAACCACACACAATTAGTACCTGTTAGATGTAAACAAATGCCGATACCGTAAACTTGATAGATGACCTGTTAGATGATTTGACTTTTCCTTCCAAGTGTAATGTCATAGTTATTGATAAAAACTTTTATTCGGATTATAGTTTACTTTTGTCATTCCTCTCATTAAGGTTTAAATAGTGGAACAACCATACACTCAAGTCATCTAAGTGTTATTTAGTTTGAAAGTAAGAATTTCCCGTGGACATTCCAAAATTCAATTGATTATGGAACAGAGATGAATGAACATTCTTCATTGCAATCCCCCCTCCCATAAACACTTGAACCCTATGTAAAATCCCAAAGCCCACTTGCTGGAAGGTTAACCATTGCATTATTACAGTGTTAAAGAAGGGTCCCACATAGAGCACTTATGCATGCCACACTCTGGAGGAATATTATATATTAACTTTTACATGAATATTAAACAATGTAAAGTTTGTTTTCAAACAAACAACAATATAATGAGAAGTATGCAATGAAATAAGTAATAAAACTTCCAATAAATACTCAAATTCCGTTTAATGTACCAGGTACATACTTTACCCTAAAACCCAGACTGCTCAGGTACACAAGAGAAGGAGACCGATGGCAGGCACAAATTATGAGGTAATAGTTGTGAGCATAGCAGCAGCATCAACTAGGCAACGTTCCTTTCCACATAGATGCATCACACAATTCAAGCATAAAAACAGAAGCAGAGCAGGTCACCTGTAGCAAACTACTCGGAATGGTGAACATTCAGAGTTACTTGGGGCTTGTCCTGCCAACACAGATAAAGAAACTACTGGTGGTGTTTCAGGGACTGGTATCTGCCTGCTTGTGGGCCTTGCATGACCTCTCCTCTGGGCAAAATGTTCAACCCAATCCTTTCAGTGAGGTTTTCGCATGGTTCAGCAATTTTCAGGATAACTTGTGTGCAATTCTCCCCTCCCAAGGTTGACCTTGTTGGGCCCAGACAAGTATACTACAACCAAGGTGACAACTGATTGACCCATTATACACGGAAGTACCAGGATCTTTAAAAACACAGATGATCTAACAGTCCTGATAAGATAGCATCCAGAACTCAACTTGGAAGAGAAGTTGAGAGATAGGAATGAAAGTAGGTGGGGAATACCTACCAAAATCAGTTAGATTTATTGATGATCAACCTTTAGTTAGCTTTCCACCTAACATTCATTGTTGATTGCATTCGAAGACAAATGCGATAGGCATGGGATGAGGCTCCATGCAAAAAAAAACAAAGGTGATGAGGTTCATGAGAAATAGGAAAGCTAAATGTCACCATGTGGGTCTGCAGGGAACAACTCAACACACACATGAGTTTGATGCAGGAGCTGAGCTCAACTGGATATCGCCAAGAGACAACTTCAAATCAGTACATTAAATCTCATAACTGTAACAATAATTTGAGGAAATCAAAATTCTTAAAATTGTGGGAAAGATACTATTTTAAGAATCTGAACTGTTAAAACTAATGGTATTATACACATTTGCATTCATTTGAATCACTGTGTTCATTGTTCATGAAGTAATGCTGAATAACAAGCTTCAAAGTAGCACAATGTAACAATTTCAGAGGGTAAAAGTCATTCGCCTTGACTGGGATTCAAACTTGGATCCCTTGATGTCCGGCCATGCGCTTTAGCCAGTTTTGCTACCAAGGTGTTCTCTTACACTCCAAAATTTTGACCCCCATTGACCAGGTTCCAATAATGGTCGAGGAGAATGATGTTTACACTCTGAAGTTGTTGCCTTTCATGCACATTCAGCATTCAGTGGATGACTCTGTTAAAAGTTACTGTCGCGACATCTCCAGCAGTTTCTAGGAATTTTTCCAAAGTAGTAGCTACATAGCAAAACACAAAAACTGTGTCCCTTGGCTTCATTAACAGGGAATTTCAGTGCATACAGGGTTGCACCCTAAAGTGGTAAAACTGATTTTCTCTGGCGCGAACGGAGTGGTGGAGGGGGGTCCGCCTAGCAGTGTAAGGTGGAGGGAGCTCTTAGCAACAGACCGACACCAACCTCAGTCGCCTGCGGGCTGTCGTTGAGTGAGGACACCATTTTTACTGAAGCAAGGTTTTTGTCCGCATGGAAAAACAAAATGAATCTGAATTTAGAGCAATGTTATTCCGTGAAATTTTGTGCAAAATTCGGGAAGACGCCAACTAATACCCTCAATATGATCAAGCAGTCTTATGGGGACACTGCCTTAAGCCGTTCCACAGTATTTGAGTGGCACAAGTTGTTTAAAGAGGGTAGGGAGCTCGTTGAAGACGACCATCGCTCCGGACGGCCATCGACGGCAAGAACAGACACGAATGTGGACAGAATGAGGACACTGCTGAACACAGACCGACGCTTAACCAGTGAAGAAATTGCAGACCAGTTGGGTCTGTCTGCATCCAACGTCAAACGCATTATTTCTCAGGATTTGGCCATGCGCAAGGTGTGTGCCAAGATGGTGCCGAAAATTCGTGACATGGCGATCTCGTCGTCAGACAGCTCCTGGCCAAATATAGCATTGCCACGTTGCCGCACCCACCCTATTCTCCCAATCTGGCACCACCAGACTTCTTCTTCTTCCCCCTGATGAAAAGACAGCTCAAGGGACGACGTTTTGACTCGATAAAGGCCGTTCAAGAGGCTTTGACGAGGGTCATCAACGGCATCCCCAAAGAAAATTTCCAGCGGGCGTACGGGGAATGGGAGCAACGTTATACTAAGTGTGTAGCAGCTCAAGAGCATACTTTGAAGATAATTAAGTCGATGTAAGTATATCGTCAATAAAAGTCTTGTAAAAAATCAGTCCTACCACTTTTGGGTGCGACCCTGTATTCATTAACGCATGGGTACATCTGAATATCAACACACAACATCAGCTCTGAGGTTCCAGTCAAGTCTTATTTTTTACTTATTCCGCAAAATACATAAACCATACATAATACTGGGCATTAATCCATTCAAGCAAGCATTCAACTTTATGGTAGGCACCAAAGATTCTTGGGAAAGTCCCTTGAGAGTTGTCCTCATACTTACTGCATTGCTCCTTAAAGTAAACTCTTCATACTTTTGATTGTTATTGATTATATATATTCCAGGACTCCAAATATTGCATTTAGGGTGAGTAAGTGCAAACAAATATGAATGCTTATTCTTCTGAAAACCTCTAAAAACAATTTGATGATGCATAGAAGGAGACAAGAATTTCTCTGGATTGCATTTTATTAAAAGGTCATATTACCATGAGACTAAGTGTACAACTGATTAGGTTCTACTTTTAGAAAACAATGTGTCACAATAAATAATAAATAACTAAAATGAAACTGTCGTAATAAAAAAAGGAAGATAGCTTCAATTATGTTAGAAAATATCCAATCAAGACAATATTTTTGGCATCCAACTTTTAACTGACTCATTTTGGCATATCATAGTGGAATATTTCCATGCTTCTTTGGTGGATTGGTCAAAACTTTGGTGGCCAAAACATCAAGGTCTTGACAAATCCTCATTCTTGTTGTCCTCGGTTCAATAATGTCATCCACTAAACCTGGAAAAATAAATGATAATATTTGTTATTAACTTATGCAATCAGAACATATTTAAGAAAAAATGAAGTAATGTTGAGGACATGCATTACTCATGCCCTCGTGCAATGCATCCGCCGAACAAGGGGCGCCTTGCGCACCCTCTCATTCATGGGAATTAGCTACCGGGCATGACTCCGCAGGAGCAAGACTAGTTCCCGTTATCGGAACCGCTGGAGCCGGGAAGGCCCTTCTCCCCGAGAATGACGTCTGACGGCGGCCGTAAAAGGACCAGGGCCACTCCTAGGAGTGGGTATAACCGCTAGGGCCAGTGACGTAGGCCGGGAAAGCCCCGCTCCCCAAGAAGGACGGCTAGCGGCGCCCATCAAAGAACAAGGGTCCTTCATGGGGGCGGGTATAACCGCTAGTGCCAGTGACGTGAACCGGGAAAGCCCCGCTCCCGGAGTATGACGTCTGGCGGCACCCGACAGAGGACAAGGGTCTTTCCCAGGAGCGGATATAAACTCGGCTACCGGCAAGGCCTCGCGGCAGTTGGATCACGCTTGCTGAGATCGCGTCTAGCACTCTAGACAGTCTAGAGGTTTGATACGCTCGCTGTGACTTCGGCTAGACGAATGGACCACCCCCGCCATCCGCCCTCGAGAGACGAAGTCTCCGCCGGGGCAACGTTCGCCGCGCCCGCGTTCTCACACACTTGTCTTCCCCTACGGTCTTGCCCGGTACCATGGCTGACGATTGGGTATACGTTCGCCGCTCCCGCGTCTGCCACCGTTCCGCTGACGCCTAGTGCCATCTTCCAAAGAGTGTTCGCATCCCGGTGCCTGGCTCTCTCTCTTTCTCTCCCATCGTAGAACGTAAGTCATGTCTATTGTACAAAATGTAACACATATCATTGCTCCATGGAAAGTGGCATCGTGAATTTGCGACATCACCATCAAACAGGAGTCCAGTCTAGCTGCAATCTGCACAGTGTAAATGCCCACGGTTAACTAATGTGGATGATGTTGCTTTCCCAAGATGTCATATTAGCTTCCCCACCACAAATCACTCAATTTACCATAAATCAGCAATTACATTTACAAGCCCAATGGCAATGAGAGCCAGAATTTATAATACATTATAACACTCTTTGAAAACAAGTGATAAATTATGTAGTTGAAACTCAAGAATCTCCTTCTAATGAGGTGTTATCATTCATTGAATGAATTTCTGAATAAAAAACAATTGTAGTGTACTGTTTCTATTACCTACTTTAATGAATATGCTCTTTTTTAAGCAAGTTCAAAGTCTTGAAATGTAACTGTATTTTGTACTATTCTTTGTTTTTTAAGACCTTCCAAAATCCTAATATTTTGGATGGCTTAAAAAAGTCTGGAGAAATGCTGGGAAAAGTGCATCAAGCTAAAAGGAGACTGTTGAAATATTTAAAAAAAAATTCAACCCAAAATAATATATTATCTTTATTTTCTAGGGCCTTAATGAGCGACCCACATAATTTCACTCTTGGCATGATGGGGAGACATGGGCATCACCAGCAGCAGCAAAGTAATGTATGCCAATGCACACTCCATGTTTGCATTGTGAACCACTTCCACCTTTTCGCACTCACCCTTCGTGGCCACAGGAAAAGGGCTTCCAAACTTCTCAATGTAATCTGCTCTATACTGAGATTCCTCTTCCCGTTGGCCTTTGAATAGGATGGAGATGGCTCCATCGGCACCCATCACTGCAACCTCAGCAGTGGGCCAGGCATAGTTGACATCCCCCCTGAGGGGTTTTGAGGACAGAATGTACGCGCCACCATAAGCCTTTAAAATTACAGCAAACAAGAGAGCAAAACAATTACCTACAACTTGTGCGCACTCCCTAGTTACCCTGATTGAGATATTTACATAATTTAATCTGGACTTTAGTACGCATAATAAATAAATTTGAAGCATAAATAATGCTTCAAATACAATTCTGTAAAAGCATACCATGCTGCACCTCAGGAATTCCTTTTAAACAACTCTAATTTTTTTATCGCAATCAAAGTGTAATTTGCACCTTTGATGCAGTTGATTTGTGAAGCAAATCTAAAAACAACACATGATGTATCTGAAATTTCAAACAACTGTTTTTACATAATACATTGTCTAACTTTTACATTTTTCTCCAAAAATTAATTCTGTGAAATTTATTGGGTATCTGCTAAATGCCATGACCCATCAAGAATGATAGCTCACAGAAGATGCTTTCTCTAATTTATTTTATTCGCTTCCTAATATAGACCCTCATATTTTTCACAGAAATTAACTGAGCGGATCACGATGGTGTGCTGGCTAAAGTACTGGCTGGTCACTGAGAAGGACTGGGTTTGAATCCTGGAGATGGCAGATATTTTCCAGGGGTATCCCTATGCCTACTTGAGGTGCTTTGTGGAGAGCACTCTGAGTGAGTACGACGTCCTTCGGATGGGCCGTTAAACTGCGGACCCCTTGACACCTTTAGTTATTAAGAGTAGGCTAATGCCGATGCTGGGTTTCTCTCTCCACCCTTCCTCCTTTGCCATCCATACCCAATGACGCAACTGGCCTTAGCTGTTTGTCGCCTCCCCTAAAAACTACTACTACAAAAAAACTAGCTAGGGGTGGTTTCTGAAAATGATGTACATGAACTATATAAAACTTCTAACAATGCACATGGGTAATTCACTCCTAAATAATGGATCCCTGCTTAATGATGGCCATACTACATAAATGGATAATGCCTCCACATTCCTGAGTGCTGTGTTCACAAATGCTCTGTGAAGAAAAACACAGCCGAGTACAAAAGTAACAACAGCTTTGAACAAAGTTATCCACTACCTGCGTGTTACAATGCAAAAATTTCATGGTAAAAATCAAAATTTCTGATTGTAAGAGGATGCCTCAGCAGCTTAACTGGCTAAAACACTTGGCTGGACATTGATGGTTCAAATTCCAGTCAAAGTGAATGATTTTTACACTTTGCAATTGTTGAATTACTCAAACCCTCACAAAGTTTTTCACTGACTAAGAGAACAAGTGAATTCCAAATCATTTCCATCAATTTAAGATCATCTGCATGAATCTGATGTCACAAGTAATAAACAAATGAAATTTCAGGGGAAATCCACCTACTTTTCGAGTAATCACAGTAATCTTTGGCACTGTGGCCTCAGCGTAAGCATAGAGAAGCTTGGCACCATGACGGATAACACCCCCACATTCCTGTGTGCTGCCTGGGAGAAAGCCAGGGACATCCACCAGAGTCACAATGGGAAGGCTGAAGGCATCGCAGAAACGAACAAAGCGGGCTCCCTTGACGGAAGCATTGATGTCCAGACACCCTGCAGCGAGAGGGCAGCACCATATGTGTACGTGGAAGGATGCTTTAATTAAGCAGGCACCAAATCCATACCCACGCATCATCATGAGCCCATAATTTAATGCACTTCCCAAGTGACTCTATGTCAATACATTTCCTCCAGAATATTAATTCAAAATGAAAACTTTAGAAATAATAGATTCCTGATCCCATGTGAATTGAAAATAAGTAACCATAAACAGCTCTTGAAATAATCATGGTCAATTGCCAGCAAGGGCAGCAAAAGCAGCCCCCTCTTCAAGTTTCAGAAGAGAGTGAACTTGATCATACCCTCAGACATCCAGCTTCCTGGTCAAAAATGTCTTGGCAGGTTATTCGTTTCTTTTTAGCCAACACATACTTCCTCAAATCTTACCAATGCACATACAGCACTATCTCTGCTGCATTAATGTATATTGTGTATCACTGCTCAAGTTATTATATATCAATTAGTCACCTAACAACTCAACATATTCATTGACTATTGATACTGACAGTTGGTGTGGACAAATATTGAAATATAACAAATGAAATGAACTTTTTCAAAGCTACAATACTGCTGATAAGCACTACAGGAGAAAAATGAGAAAATTTCCCTCTCAAATCCAGAGCACATTCTGTACTTGCAAGTTTTTTGTTCTCTTGTACCTGATGATAGCTCAGCAAGCTGAAATGGACGCTACAATATACTTTTTTTTGTGGAAAAATGCAATACTATTTTGGTTTTACACCATGGAAAACCATATCAAACGGGGAAACTGTGAATCTTCATGAAATTTGTACTCTACGCCTGTTTGGAAATTCCTCATGTCTAGCTCACAAAATTGGAGATTTAGAAAACAGCTCCTTTTTATATTTGTTTTTAGTATTACTACCACCATAATTTGAAATGTGAAAGAATAAAAACTAAATGTAAATAAATATTTTTTGAGAGTTTCCAAGAGAATGGAGAGCCCCAAAGGATGTAGTACTTCATGGAGGCACCAAATGTCTGCATCAACCTTGGAACAGGATTCGGCTCATAATTATGCACCAGGCAGTGCCAACTACTAACCATTTATTAAAATGGGGCTCAAATATCTCAAGGCGTTTGATGGAGTGTAATTTACATCCTTGAATCCACCCAAGTTCCTATTCCTTTACGATGATCACACACTTTTAAGTTGTAACCTAGAATAAATGAAACTAGGGTCTGTTAGGAGAAGCTAGATGAGGCTTCGTCCATTCAACAAGAAAAATAAGTCCTCATGGTCACATAACATTACCTGCAGCAACTTTCGGTTGATTTCCAACAATGCCTACTGTCCTTCCATCCATCCGGGCAAATCCAACAATGATGCTGCGTGCATGATGAGGGGAAATCTCAAAAAAATCTCTTTCATCAACTAGACAATGTATCACCTCATTCATGTCATAAGGTTCCATGGTGTCAGCAGGGACTATTGTGTCCAAAGAGGGGGCCAGGCGATCCCTAAGGAGAATCAAGGAGACATCAATGCACTCTTACATATCAAGTACTTCAGCTTTTAAACATTACTTAAGATATGAACAAGTTTAAAACAGACCTTAAGAGGCTACAATAAATCAAGTAAAGAATTAAGTGAAAAACTATTGGAATAGAGTCCTATGTACGAATTGTACAACAAATGAAATAAACAAAAATTGAGCTTGAAAAAGTTCAATATATCAAGTTCATCCCTGCAAACAACTACGAAGTGAAAGAACTGGTGCATTGCATGACACACCAAAGATATCTTAAAGTAAATTTTCAATACATATGAATCTCTATGTTCATCACTACAACTGTAGACATGATTCCCTCTAATGAGAGATTTGTGGTAGCTTTGAGTTCAATTAGCAATTACACTAAGCTCAAGACAAATTTATTATGAAATAGAATGATGCCATTTTGTCTTCAGTTTACGCTAGCTGTGAAATGAATCAGGGGTGGGACATATTAACATCCTGCTCCTAAGACAAGGGCACCCAGATAGCACCCCTAATTGTGCTCCAATTCATTGATTGAGATAGCACCCAAGTATTGCATGCCTACAAACTTCAAGCATGGCATGTAATTTCCCTGATTACGAAGGGGAAATAGCACACTCTCTCTCTCTCACCATCGGTCCCAAGACTTGCGAATGGGTGCTGGATCCCTGTTGGAGAGGGGAAGATAGTTCATCAACCGACGGAGCTGCAACAGGGCAGCCACGTCGTCCTTGAATGTACCATGTGCAACACCAGAGACAGTTGAGTGCATCCATGCCCCACCAAGCTCTTCCTGAGTCACAGCCTCTCCTGTGACAGACTGATGTGGAAAATTACCAAACACCCACGCATGCTGCACCACTACAACTTTGCACTAGTGCAAAA
Source organism: Hetaerina titia (assembly GCA_037158775.1). NCBI lineage: Eukaryota > Metazoa > Arthropoda > Insecta > Odonata > Calopterygidae > Hetaerina > Hetaerina titia. Next base: position 1,550,384 of record CM073778.1, on the reverse strand, counting down.
AATATGTGAAATATGAATTCCAATCTTGGTGAAGGCGAATGATTTTAACTCTCTGAAATTGTTGCATAGTGAAATACGAACTTCCAAAAGAGGAAGAGGAAATATCATCTCATAACTTGATGATAATAAAGGAGACCACATTGGTCCTCCTCATGGTGTAACTGGCCACAGTGTTGACCAACAAATGTCTCTCAAGGGACATCTTAAGCTGTAAGGTGAAAAAGAACTTCATCTTGCACAGAACAATGTATGGAAATACTGTGAGAGTGCTGGGATGGGGTTCGGATTGGAGAAATTTGCAACTGCTTACTTGGAAAAAAGACCAACAGGTGACAAAGAATAGGTTCAACTCATTGATCGAAATTTCACCTGTACTCTCCACGAGGAAGAGACAAGTGAATATCTCAGTTTTCCCCAGCATTCAAATCAGGCGGTTAAAGCATGGCATGGAAAGGAAGTGAGAAAAACTGACCACCAAATACAGAGAGGATTTCAGACACACACCATGAGTTCTGAGCAAGGCATCAAACCAAGGATTGAACCATTGACCAATAGTGCCAATATCAGAGGCTCTCATTGAAATGGTTCCAATCATGAGGCACATGAAGGTTCACCACAGAGAGGGTAAAATTTCAGGGGAGTGCAATATGGTGAGGGATGGAAGGAAAGAGTATTGGTGGCAAAGTGGAATGATGGGGAAAGGAGCAGAGATTAAGAGAGAAAACCTGTCACATGAATGACTGATCCTCACTTCAACAGAGCACCAGAGGGAAGATTAGTGTGGGGAGAGAAGGGGGGTGGAAGAAGTTGAAGCAAAGGTGAGATGGATGCGTGGGTCTAGAAGGGGCAGTGGGAGGCAGGTGGGAGAAGGGATGCAGGTTGGGGGGACGGAGAGCAGAGGATGGGCACGTGAGCACCAGACCGCCATTTTGTAGTCTAACTAATATGTATGTTCATGAATCCCCTGATATTTTCTATGCATATCTATGCTTGCTATGTTGCCCGAACCAAGTGTTGATGGCGATTAACCACTGTAACCCTATTGCTTTTGCTTTCTCCCTGCGGCCATTTCTTGTCCCTGAACAGTAGTCTCCAACCTCATCACCATCTCTTCCTTCACCTACCGTTGCATTCCAATCCCCCATCACTATCAAATGTTTCCCTGCGGGAACACAAGCAAATATGTCCGCTACCTGATCATACATCCTATCGACTTCTTCCTACTTATGGTTGCTCAGTGGCATGTATACTTCAATAATGACCAAGTTCGTTGGTTATGCTTTTATCTCTACTAGTAATATTCTATCTGTTGCTTGTTCTATTTTACCTATGCTCCTTCCTACCTTTTTATTCAATAATATTGCCATCCCTTGCTGGCTCTATTCACTGCTGCTGCATATTACTCTACAGCTATCACTCCAGTAACCCCCACTATCTTTCTACCTTACGTCCCACAGCCCTAAAAAATCTTGAATTCCTCTCTCCATCTCTCGCTTTATATTTTCATATTTTCGCTTCCTAAACATCATTCAAACAGCTCAAGTTCCTATTCAAACTAATACAGTCCACTCGTGTCTTCTGGATTGCTACTGTCACTTTTGTTTGCCATGGATTTCCTGAGATGACAACTGCAGGAGCCTTGCCACTCCCACTGCCAGGCACGACACATGGCTGAATGGGTTGAGTTCCATAGTTGCCAGGGCTCACACTCAAATGTATGTTCATCATTGTTTCATTGGATAATTAATTGAGGTAGTTTCCCATTACCTCCCTCAATAGTGTTTTTAATGTGTCACCATAAATTTAATGGCCATCCCATAATGGGGTCAGATGCCTCTGCAGTCGGCCTTGCTGAGTGAGAGACATGAGGCAGACTATCTTTTGTCAGATTCGTATCCCTAAGCGATCCAGTAAGGGTGACCCAACCAGAAGAAATAATGAGTTCACCCACCAGCCCAGCCATACGAGGGGTCCTTAAAAAGTACAAGGCCTCACACCATGTCAATGTTTACCACTGTCAACGTCACCATGTCAAAGCACAATTTTAAATGGTTAAAACTCTTGAAATGAACTCACCTTGACTACTTCAGGTCCAGTAATGAAAAGATATGATGTGTCCGCAACCATAAATGTGAAATCTGTCAAAGCAGGTGAGTAAACAGCTCCGCCTGCACATGGCCCCATTACCACTGATATCTGACAAAGAGAAACCAATCCTTACATTACAAAACCAACATTGCTCAATGATATGCACCACCTATTTGGCAAAATCAGCTTTGCTCGGGAGCATCCATGTCACTACAAGATTTAGCAAACTATTACACACACATCTTCATTGTAACTTACATTTTAACTTCTTTCTGTTGTGCATAAATAATTGTTCGTTTGGTTCTAATATTTTGGTGAATAAAGGCTCAAGTTGGCTGACTGAATGGATCTTATTTGTTCAAAAATAATTCATTGGTTCAATAAATGATTGAAAAATGTACTCCATTAGTATTCTAATAAGCAACATTGTGGCTAACTTTTCATTAACTTTCACCCCTTAAAAGGAATATAATAGTGTAAATAAATATATCAAAACAGCAATAAAAATGCAAACACAAGTAAGTTAGTCCCTATGATGGTAGGTGTGCCAGAGCTGAGCATATCCATTTGAACACATGAAGGCCAGTGTTTTGGTACACCCTTAGAACTAGGGTGCTCCAATCTGATCCCTCTGGCTCTCCTCGAAACGTTTGTTTCATCATTTGTTTTCTTTTGTTACTTGAATGACAGTATACTTACATATCAAAAGAGAGCATTTTCTGGTACACTTGGCCAAAGTACACAAGCCCTTCCACAAAGCCAACGTTGTAGTCCATGGGGAGGGATTATATCCCTTACTCCTCCCCCACCATGCCTGGTAATTTTTTGTTTTCTGCCTATATCTTTGCTCATAAAAGTATTCATACAAGGAAAAGCAAAGGGTTATTTACCATCAAAATCTACTAGCAAGATATTTAAAGAAATTGAAACAGAAAAGAAGCCATCTATATTTACTGCAGGAACATTGATTACTTCAGCAAAAGTATGACCTATTCAGTCAGATGGAATGATGAAAGAGGTCTCGTTAAGTTTGCTTGGCACCTCATAAATGTTTTACATTCAAATAAATGAAGCACCATATCTGGTCCCCTGAGTAAATGAAGTAGAAGTAGTAGAGTAAAAAGTAGTGTAGTATTAAATGATGAATGCAGAAACTTCAAATGTTATTTTGTTGCCCAAAATATCAATCACCACTTCACAGTATTATTTCTTATATGGCAATTTAATATTTTATCTATTGAATAAAATGAAAACATCAGATCCCTTCCAGCACACATTATTCCATTTATGAAATTGTTAGCATGCACCCACCTGAGGAATGACACCAGATGCAAGAACATTCCTTTGGAACACATCAGCATATCCTGCCAGTGAGTCCACTCCTTCTTGTATCCTTGCGCCTCCCGAGTCATTCAGCCCAATGACAGGAGCACCTATGGACACTGCACGGTCCAGGACCTTCAGGGAAGGAGACAGCGTGAATGGTATTCAAAACATATGTACATCCATTCATGCTCTTATCATAAATCCCAAGTTCACCCTTTCATCACGCCACTTTAACTCAGATATAGCCGTTGAAATTCAAAGCAATGGTCAACGATTCAGGGCACGTGGGTGATAAGAATGCAAGACACCATGGGGCCCACACAGTTTAACATGCAAGTCTTAAGAGTGGCCGTGCACATTGAAAAGACTGTACTGCAAATGACTGAAAATGCTTCAAAGGCACATGTAATCTGGAAAAGGAGACTCAACTGAGTCCAATGTCTATTATCTAACACAGCATGACAATTAAAGAAATTATGTTTGGCCAACTCACGTACAACAGTCACTGTTTAGAATAAACATAATTGCAAGTCATGAGAAACAATAAAGAGTGGCTGAAATCACAATGATCCGTTAAGAGTTTCCCATCATTCCCGATTGCCATTTAGAAAACATTATGTGCAAGGAGAGGAAGGGGACACGGAAGCACATCCGAGAACAATTTGCCATTCTGACCAGTGCACAAAGAGAGGAAAACATCACCAATGCCCACCTCTTCCCTCTCCATTCCCCTCTCCTAGACATTCCACAATTACTACCTAAGAACGTCTAATGAACCCCTCCCCAAACTCAGGTGACAAAGCAATACAACAAACCCTCCCCGGTCACATCACACCCACCAAAGTCTCCTTCTCTGTTACCCCCCCAAATCCAACCATTGACCATATGAGTACATGCTTTTTGTAACCAGTCCAGATGATGCTACAGTGAAGTGAAAATAGTCAATACAATAAATTCTTTCCTGTGGAAATGCAAAATCTTTGATTCTTTCTTTGTGCATTGCAAATGGAGTTCCACAAAGTATTGGCCTAAACCGTCTCTCAAAGTGATGGGCTGTTGTTACTGCTATTGGCAAGTAGTTTGGAACATCACATGTAGAATAGTTTGTAGCACCATTACTCTATGCCCTCCATGCCTTCTTTATTGATGATTGAAACACTTAGTGGCAGAGGAGGGAGGGACCATAAAAAAGGAATGGCAGTATCACAGGAGGCAAGTTTGGATATCGAATTTCATACTTTGTTTTGGGAAGAGGGCCCTTCTACATTCATTAGGGTTAACAGTCATTGATGTCGTCTTATTGTTCACACCATACTAAACATTGGAGAAGACAAAAATTAATTTCACTGGCACCAAAACAAAGATTGAAATTCAATCATCAGGTTAGACTGTCTTAGAGGTCATACTCAAAGTTCTCCCCCAAAAAAATTAAATATATCTCCATTATTAATGTATTTTATAGAAATTTTTAACAAAGATTTAGCAGATAATCAGACCTAATCATGGAGAATGTAGTAAACACACAATGTAGTAAACACATGAAATCACATTCCATCGACTGATCCAGTACTGCACAGATGAAAGTGACATTGAAATATGTGAAGTTTGGGGCAATGCTACTCATCAATATGAATTATTTTACTGAAATGTTAAAACTTAAATGGATTCATTATATCAGAAAATACTTTAGGTAATTGTCAAATTAAACTTTTACATTCATGCGAAAACATTTAATGCATTACTCAAGTCTGGATGTGGGTATATTAAGTGACTAACTCATTCAAATGATATATAGAGAGTAAGAGGAAGGAGCATCGCAGGGTTTTGGGAAAATATTAAGTAGTTGGTGAGCAGCCAACAAATGTGTTCATAATAAGGGGGAATATCCACACCATTCCTCTCTTTCAATCTTCCTCTGGCTTCCATGGACCTGATATTCCAAGTCCTTACTCTGCCTTCCTTCCCTTTGACCCATGCCCTTTACCCAACATTCCTCACTTGGTAATGTAGTTGGCAGACAGTGGCTGATTCTAAGGACTGTACTTTTGGATTCTGGGAAGGATTCTGCACTCACTTGCAACAAAAACCATTGCACAGTTTATACCCGAACCCTCTTTTTTCACTCTAACATGATTTCAGGCAAAATTTCTCTCACCCATAGTGCAAAGCAGTTTGCTAGTGAGAGCCACTTTCCTTTCTTGTTTATTCCACAAAACATCAAAGTTGATTTTCCAAAGCAAGTGAAAGAAATGCTAGAACTATAAATGAAAGAAATAGAAGAACTGGATCTGCAATGCCACAGCAATGAGAATTTTGGATAACAGAAAATATACAAGCATTTATTGGATATGTACATTTTGAAGTGCAGGCCTCTTGTTACACATGTGTGCATTAACTATGCTTTCAAACTTTACAAATTAAGGGGATCGAGATGCTGCGGAGGCTAACATACAGGCTTCCCACCGTTCAGGCCAGGGTTCAAATCCTGGAGAGAACAAATATTTTTCAGTGATATCCCAATCCCTACTTGAGGGGCTTTGTGGAGAGGACTTTGAGTGAGTATGCTGTCCATCGGACATCATACTCACTCAAAGACGTTAAACTGTGGACCCCTTGGTGCCTTTCGACAAGAGTAGGCTAATGCCGACGCCAGGTTTCTCTCCACCCTTCCTTTCCCCTAATCTAATTAGCTTAACAAATGAACAGTCTAGGAACACTCCTATGGCCATATTAAGTTAGTCATAAAAACTTACAAACTCAGTTGTACCAAACATTAGGAAGAATTAATTATTTGTGTGCTAGGATGAAGGGGAGTCAGATGGAATGTAATCATTATTCAACATTTGATTTTCTTTTAAGTCTGCGGGGGACTTTGTTCATTAAGTGTAACCATTCTTAAAAGTATAAATTCCTGGGAAATGAAATGGGTAGAGGTTTTTGCGGAGTGCATTCAGCAAAAACAAGAGCAGTTGGGGCAAGGTTCGTAGGTGATTCATAAAAGAGTGCATACTGTTGGACCTGTAAAACACAACTACTAATTTAGTTTGCTAAGAACACAATGTATACATCCACTGTTCTTTATTCTCGTACAACTAGTTTCAACCCTTAGGCGTCATCATCAGGTCAAAAATAAAAGGTTGAGGTTTTATTTTTGTACCTCATGATGACGCCTAACCATTGAAACTAGTTGCATGATAATTAAAAATAGAGGATGTATACATTGTGTTCTTAATAAAATAAATATTGAACATGAACTTCCACAAAGTTGAGCTTAAAACAATAGAAAGCACAACTACTAATGAGATAATGGCCTGGTCATGTCAAGAGAATGGCTAACTGGCAAATCGACTAACAGATAAATGGGAAGAAAAAATATTTTGGAAGGGTTAGAATGAGAATGACAATGCTTTGAAAGAAACTCTTCAAATGAGGAAAATCATAATACTTGGGAACAAAAATGACTGCGCTAACCAATTTATGAATTTGCCAAAAGGAGAGTATGAAAGCAAATATTAGTTAAAACGGAGTTATTTTTCTGAAACAATTTCTCCTCATTTTGACATGGCCACGCTAATTCTGAAGTGAGGGGACACGAAATGTTATCGCGACTACAACTACTACGATTATAAAGGTAGGTATTAAAAAGGTAAATGCGTTTAAGGTCATAAGGAAAATACTCGAGGAACGAATTTAAAATTCATACTCTTTATTTTTATTATGATAGTTATGGCTTTCTTATTTCTGCAAAACTACGTCAAGCGTCTCTAGGAGAAACGAGTTGAAGTTAATGTAGTTTTCAATAGCAATGTGCTCACCTTGCAAATCTTTTTGGCGTGAATACTCGAAAGGCTCCCGCCAAACACCGTAAAATCTTGACTGAAAATGTAAGCCAGCCGACCACTTACCATTCCATGGCCAGTAATCACCGAATCGCCTGGAAACTAATGTAAAACCTTAGTTTTATACAGAGGGATGTTACTACGTATTGAGGAAAACCAATACTTTTCTGCACACTTTTGCTTGATGCATTCCGAAATCTGTACAGGTATGTTCGACAAACGTATCGTATTCCACAAAGCTTCCAGGGTCACAGAGCAACTCAATTCTTTCACGAGCCGTCAATTTTCCCTTTCGGAGAAAAATACAATAACAAGTTTGAATGGTAAGAAAAGCTGCCAAAGTTAACGCTATTTGAAAATCGGCCATTTAGTGGAAGTAGGTGGACACAAGCTAAAACTACCTTTTTATGTTGAACTGCTATTCTCTGTTCACCCCCACCGAGCAGTGCCTCCTTTCTTTTACTCTCAATTTGTTTTCTAACTCTTATCGACTGAGATGCCTTACACATTTTCATGTTTACATTTAACACGCACGATACACACCTCGCAGTTTTACTTATACCAAAAATATTCGTCATATTGTTAAAATCAAATCTTGTTCCTAGTAAATTCGTATTAAGGAAAACGTTAATTTAAACTTCACTTGAAAACATATTATTTTAAATAGCTACACGGACATATCTACCAGCATTACCAACTGGCATTTTTTCCAAAGACCTGACGTCAGGAGTATACGAAGGTGGTCCAAGACGTACCCGACCCAACAAAAAAGTATGGAAAAAAATGTATTTATTTTTCGACATAATATTCTATCAGCTCTATACACTTTTCCTAGCGATATTCATTAAGTTCGATACCCTTTTTATAATAACTGTCTTGTTCCTCAAAATAACAATTAACTACCGAAATCACTTCTCCACGGTTGGAAAATCTTTTACCATCGAGAATCGATCGGTGGATTGACGATCATCCAGTATCACTTTGTGGATTTTCTTCACCGTTTCTGCAGTCGTCTTCTTATTTGGTCGACCAATGCGATGCCCGTACAGCCTCGTTTAAACTTTTCCACCCAATATTTAACTGTTGTAAACGAAGGAGTAGACTCTCCCAGATTAGAATCCAGTTCAGATTTTATATTGGTTGGGCTGAGGCCTTTCAAATAAAAGTATTTTATCACATAACGATGACGAACTATCTCCATTTTCACAAATTCAATGAAAACATTCATTATTGATGGCTGCCAAACAAATATTAAACAACATGGGGTCTTCAAACATATGCGTTAAATATTGCGCATCCGGGTTGGCGACATAACAGTAAATAAAAAATAAATAATAAATAACATTAATAAACCATAAACACAGTAATCAACCCGAAGGTCGGTTTAGTAGGTGACGGTAGAGCTCACCCATGTACCAAGCCCGACGGCGTGTGAATATTCACACATCAGGGTAGGGGGGCCAGTTCCTTTCCCTGTGAACATTAATAATAATAAAGAAAAATAATAACAAAGAAAAATAAAGAAAAAAAATAATAATAATAAAAAAACACTAAAAATAATAAAATAGTGATAATAAAAAATAATAAAAATATTTTCATATATATTATTATTAAGTAATCTACCGGTTAAGGTAGGTTTTTGGATGGACAACTATCAAATAAACATTTTGCAACTCCAAACAAATCCCAATCCACCAACTTAATCTACATCAGGTCCCTCTTCATCTCTGGGTACTTCTTTCATCCCGTCCAACATCCCTATCCTGTTCCTGCCCTTTCCTCGCTTGCCCAACATTCTCCCCTCTATTACCTTCTTCAACATTCCACCACCGCTCAATATGCCTTTCATCCATTTTTCCTGCCTCCATAGGATTTCTCTCAACAAACCCCTCTCCTCACACACCATCTCCAGTACTTCCTCATTTGTTTTCCTTTCGGTCCATTTCACCTTCTCCATTCTTCTCCACACCCACATTTCAAAAGCCTCCAATCTACGTCTATCCTCCTGCTTCAGTGACCACGTTTCTCCGCCGTACATTTCTACACTCCATATCAGAGTTTTTACGAGTCTTGTCTTAACATCCCTACTCTACGTCCCTACCACTTTGCCCATATTGGTCCAAAACACTTCCGAGGTATGTAAACTGCTCTACCTGCTCTATTTTTTCCCCGCCTATTTTAATATTTAGCTTAGCCTTTTTCTTTCTAGAAAATCGCATAACCTTTGTTTTATTAATATTGATTCTCATCCCATATCTATCGCACTGAACCTCCAATTCACTCAACAATGTTTGCAACCCCTTGGCTGACTGAGCAACTAATGCTTGGTCATCAGCAAACTAACCTATTTTACAAATTCCCCTCCGACTTTCATTCCTACCTCCAGTTCTTCCCATGCCTCTTTAATCATTTCCTCCACATATACATTGAACAGCACTGGTGACAATGGGCAACCCTGCCTTACCCCTCTTCCTATCACTGCCCATCCAGACTCTCCGTTCCCTAATCGCACCTGAGCAGTCTGAACATGTACAGGTTAAGGATCAGTCTCCTGTCCCTCCAATCCATTGCTATTTTCTGTCATACACGCGTTAATTATTCCCAATTCACTCTATCAAACGCTTTTTCAAAATCTACGAAACAGGCAAATACGTCTTGATCCTCTCGATGAGTGATCTCATTACTGCAATGGCATCACGCGTACCTCTTCCTTTCCTAAACCCAAACTGATCATCCCCTAAGTACTCATTTGCCTTACTCTCTATCCTTTTGTTGATGATCCTGAGAATAACTTTAGCTGCGTGGGATATCAAACTTATTGTTCTGTAATCCTCACATGATGTAGCCTTTGCTTTTTTTGGAATAGGAACTAACACCGATCTCACAAAATCTTCCGGCCAGATTCCTTCCTCATGGATACTACAAATCAGTCCATAGAGAGTCTTCTTCCCACATTTTCCTAAACATTTCAACAGCTATACAGGGATGTTGTCCACACCTAGGCCTTATTTGCTTTCATCTCCTTTAATGCCCTTTCTATTTCATCGTCGAGTATGCCTGGACCGAAGTTATCTTCTTCTACGTCATGTTCCTTTTCTATGTCTAACCTTGTCGGCCTAAGTTCTTTACCATACAGTGCTTCTATATATTCCTTCCATCTCTCTTGGATTTTTCCTGGTTCAACTATTATCTTACCCCACTTATCTTTAACTGTTAGCACAGATCTTGCCTTCTTACTTCCTGATAATAACTTAACCTTGCTGTATAGAGCACCAATTTCACCCTTCTTCTGTAAACTTTCCATATCCTCGCATTGCGTTTTCCACCATTCTTTTTTGCTTTATTTGTGGCCCTTCTCAATTTATTGTTTAACTCTTTGTACTTCATTTTGCCTAACTCAGTGTTAGTCCATCTTCTTCTCTCATCCATCTTTGCAATCATCTCATCCGTTACCCATAGTTTCCTCTTCCTTTTCCCGTTAACGGTTCCTATAGTGTCTTTTGCGGCTTCCGATATCGCTTGCTTGATACATTCCCATTTTTCTTCGATAGTACTCAGTTCTTTACTGTCATCCATCATTTTCTCTACAGCCTGCTGATACTCCTTCCTCGGTAATCCATTTAATGCTTCTAAATTCCATTTCCTAACCCGCCGCCCTTGCCTTATTTTCTTGAAATGTACGTTACATTTCATAACAACTAAATTTTGGTCAGAGTCTGCATCCGCTCCTGGGAAACTGTGCCAAATTATCAAACTGTTCCTAAACCTGTACCTAACCATAATATAATCTAACTGATACCTTACTGAGTCACCTGGCATTTTCCATGTATACCTACGCCTTTTGTGGTGTCTAAACCATGTGTTGGTGATGACTAACCCCTGTAGGAACACAGGCGATTATATCCTCTAACTCATTGAACATCCTATCGACTTCTTCCTCCTTATTTGTTGCTCGGTGGCATGTATGCCTGAACAATGACTAAATTCGTCGGCTCTGCTTTAATCTCTACGAGTAAAATTCCATAATTGATGGTTTCAGGCGTTATTTTATGGAATCGGTTCATTCTTAAGCGGATAAAATAGTACTTTGTAATTCCACAGATTTATTTCACAAACACACGACCTGGGTTTCGACGTACAACGTCATCTTCAGGTGCAGACATACAGTATGTAGTAGCCTGTATGTCTGCACCTGAAGATGACGTTGTACGTCGAAACCCGGGTCGTGTGTTTGTGAAATAAATCTGTGGAATTACAAAGTATTATTTTATCCGCTTAAGAGTAAAATTCTATCAATTGCTTGCTCTATGTTGACTACGCTTCTTCCTACCCCTTTATTTAATATTACAGCAACCCCTCGTTGGCCCTCGTCCCCACCGCTGCATATCACTCTATAGTTGTCACTCCAGTAATCCCCGCTATCCTTCCATCTCACCTCGCAAAGACCTAAAACATCTATATTACCTCTTTCCATCTCTCACTTAATATTCTCTAATTTGCCTGTCCTCAACATTTTCCTGACATTCCATGTTTCTATTCTAACTAATTTCGTCTTCTTCTTCTGCATGCTGTCCTGCTGCTGTTGGTTTTCCCTTACAAGGGTTTTGTGGGAAGACAACTTGAAGCCTTGCCTCCCCCACTGCTGGGTACGACACATGGCCGCTTAGGCTGAGTCCCGCAGTTGCCAGGACTCAATTTCTCTCTTGTGTCCATCATTTTTCATGGGAATAATAATTGAGGTGGTTTCCCGTTGCCTTCCTCAACAGTGTTTTTAATGTGACACCATCACTTAAAGGCTGCTACACTGGGATCAGATGCCTTTGCAGCTGCCTCACTGAGGAACAGACGCTGCGTGGACTATCTTTTGTCTGGCTCCTAACCTTCAACCTATCTGGCATGGGTGACCCTACCAGGAGCAATTATTATTACTCCCGCCAGCACAGCTCTAGGGGTCATCGGAACACACAAGCCCTTCCACCACAACAAGGTTGTAGTGCATGGGAGGGTTTCATATATATATATTATATTTATATATATGTAAACATATTTTAAAAGAGTAATAATATGAACCAAAAATAATCCTGTTTATGCCCTTTAACAAATTACCGCACATTAATACCAACCCTGCCTCAAAGGATTCTCTGAATCCGATGGAGAATAAATAGGTTTACTTCATAAGGGGGGAAAACTCCACTGGCCGTAAACCCGGAGTTTTCCCCCCTTATAATTTAACCTAGAGGCCGTAGAGCTCTTGATAATTCTTACTAGGTTTACTTCCATCTAGTCGGTTGGTCGGTCTGGCCATGGGACCGCTCCTAGCGCCCCATAACATCCCAAGACGTACAAGTCACCCTTATGGCAAAGAAGAAGCAAAGGCTGCTCCAAGCAGGAAGAAATTGAATGCCTGACAACGCAGAAAAACTCTACCCGCCTTAGTAGCCTTGGAGGCTGGAAAGGCGCAGTGTAAGGGCTACGCAAGAGCCCTTGCAAGGGAGCAGCCTATAAAACAGAGAAATGGTATCTTGTTGAAAATAAAAATGCGCTGTGATCTCATGGGAGAAACCACTGTAGGTGCCTAACAAAACTTGAAGGTTTAGGGACGATGTGATCACAATATTAAAATTTATATTATGTTTATGTAGGTAACTAACTTATGCAATATAATATGGTAAGGTGGATTTCGATATAAAATATCAAGCATTGAAGTTAAAGAGCATTGTGTTGATAAGCAATGTAGCACGTTACGTTTCAGATATAACATAAAGAATTTGTGATGTGTACATGTGATATTGATCATTCTGCTTCAGTTGAATCTGACATTCAGTTTTGGGAAACAGGATCATATAAAATGAAATGTTCATTCAGACAAAACACGAAGGTCTTGAATGAGCAGAAGACTCAAATTAATACGATTAAACAAAATGTAGTGCTTGAAAAACCTACCTCTGAGTTGTTCTTTATGTAGTGTGTAGTTAGTGGTGCATCATGTAGGACCATTAGCTGGCACATAACTTTACCTGCAGAGTTAGTGGGTGGAATACATTATCTATTTGTAAGCAGTTCTCTCTTTAATGTCAGTCCTTTCACAATCATGTACCGATATATTTGTTTTTTTTTTGCCATCCATGAAATCCAGACTAGGTGTTCTTCTTTTCTTTAATGCTTCTTGTCTGACCCCATAAGTTTTGGTGCCAATCTCAATGTCTTAGCAGGTGTCCTACTAGCCTGTTGCTTCTACTCAACTGGCACTTAGCCCCACTTTAACAAGAAATTCTTCATTGATAATTTGCCCTGATTATCTTAAACATGAGAACATTCAAGTATTTAAAATTCTGGCTATGTTGACAGTCTACTTTTGATATTGCTTCTGTGACTAGAGCTACTGTTTCCTGTTTTAGATCTAGCCTTTTCCACATATTACAAAAAGGTTAGTCAAAACATATGCAGACTATGGTTTTGTATGGTGAGGAAACATGGTCGTTAATGCAAGATGACTTATGGATTGGGGGATTTTGAATAGTGGGTGTGAAGAAATATGAATTAGGAGAAATAGGCTCAAAAGGAAGTGCTAGGCATGAAGAGAGAGGATTGTTGGGAGAAATTGAAGAGGCAGGAAAAATGGATGCATAGCATATTGATTGGCAATGGAATGTTGAAGACTGTGATGTGAGAACGTTAGGAAACTGAGGAAGGGGAAGGAATAGGATGGGGATATTTGACAAAATGGAAGAAGTAAACTGAATTAAAAAAGATCTACTGTATGGGTAGCATTGAATGTAAGGTTATGTTATGTGGGAGAGGCAAGGGAATTATCATAGCACTGTTGCATGGCCTATGTCTCCATCTGAACCCTAACCATTACTCCTTGAGGTCTCCTTCTTCTAGAGATCCACTTATTGAAGTATCAAATGGTGGTTCATTCCACATTCAGTGTCCCTCAATCGGCTGAGCCCCTCAAGCACAGATCACTACCAATATTTTAAATAACCATTTATCTTGAAGGGGATACTACGTTAGCCAATGAACTGCCACCCTTATCCCACCACTATGTATAAACAGTTCACCAGAATGCACTTGGGGTACTATGAAATTAATTTATGCACTGTACAACATCTAGGCAAGAAATGAGATGTACATATGTTAAATAAAAATTTTTAAATAATGCACTAAAAGTAAAAGAATGAATTGGTTTACCATTTTACTCATGTTACATTAAATAAATATTACACTAGAAATATGAATCATGCATTCGAAATGGTTAAGCTATTATTTTAAATAGCTTTTTTGTTCAATGATAATTTCAAGATGGATTAATAGTTTTTTCTTCCATTCCTTCCAATTTATATAACCAATAACAAAATGAATGCGCAAAACATTTGGCAAAAAGGTGCTATTTTTTAAAAATACAATGATTCATTAAATAACAGCAATTGACCTTTTGTATCCATTGGTTAAAAAATAGCACTGCATAGCCCATACTCTTTCCCAGCAAAAATTTCTTTTAGAAGGTCAGAGACCACAAATGCACTCCCTAATACATCTGACATCTAAGAGTTGAAGTGATTAAGTGCAATCTAAAATGCAATTTAGGCGAAATTTAGGATGGAATAATCATAGAAAACAGAGAAATACAAGGGCAGTTTGAAAGGTTCTCGGAATCATTACCAATGTCAGAGCTAGTGCAATGAGTTTCCTGCATAGGAACAGGTAATCCTTTGTGAGTAAACATGTTACACATCAGCACTCTGAGAAAAGATCTGTGGTGCAGATGCCTCTCTGTTGTTGTTCCTGCGTAGTAACTTGTGAATATGGAAAAAATTGAGACTAGAACAGCAATTAAATACTTTGTAAAGAAAGGTATGAAAGCAAAGGAGATTCATGCTGACTTTCAGGCCACTCTTGGAGACAGATCCTTCATATTAAACAGTTGTCAAGTGGACAAATGAATTTAAGTTGTCCAAGAAACTGCAGGAGATGCCATGACAGTAACTGATAATGGAGTCATCTGCTAAGTGTTTTGGAGAGTACAAGGATGCCTAGGTGGCTTAACTGGCTGAAGCACTTAGCCAGATATCAAGAAATATGGGTTCGAATCCCAGTCATGGAGAATGAGTTCTACACTCTGAAATTGTTGCATTGTAAAGAGTTAAGTTTGGTTGGGACAACAATTGTGATCCACAAATAGGTTGGCCAAAATGTGCCACTACCTGAAGATGTTATGCTGTAATGAAACCTAGGTCTTAATAAAAATAATTCTACATGGAAAAGCAGTGTATTCTTTCATCATCAGCAACCAACAAGAATTTCTATGCATGTTTAGGACCATGATGAAACTTGGGTCCACTACTATACCCAAAGACAAAACAGCAGGCAAGGCAGTGGGAACATGTACATTCACCCCTGTCAAAGAAACCAATGCCAATATGGTCGGGTTCTGCAGATAGATTACCTTCCCATTGGTCAATACCACGCTAACCCCTGGACCAAGTACAGCAAAAGGTACAAAAAAAAGGCCAGGTTTGGCAAGGAAGAAAGATAACTTTCTTCAAGACAATGTATGGCCATACACAAGTGTCACTGTCGTGGCAAAATTACATGAACTAAGATACAAATTATTGCAACACCTGCCATATTTGGATCCATCAGATTTTCATCTCTTCCCCAAGCTCAAAATTTTCCTCGGTGGACAGAAATTCTCTTCAAACAAGGAACTAACAGCTGCAGTAGAGAGGCATTTTAAAGGGCCGAAGGAATCTAATTTTCAAAGAGGGGATCAAGACATTGGAACATCGCTGAATCAAGTGCATTAATGTACAGGGAGACTACATCGAAAAATAAAAAGTTTCACTCAGGTCAGTCATTTATTTCTATTCCATTCTGAGAACTTTTAAAATTACCTTCGTATTATGGTATTATTGCCAGATAAATTGTAGTGACTGGCACAGGAGTATTTTAGGTCAATCATCTCCCAAGAGGGACAATTTCACCTCCGCCCTCCACCCCAACCTCACCTTAGTGATTATGACATTACATAATCGATGGGTCCAACTGCAGCCATCTTACGTAAAAATCATTTCCAAGATGTCTATTAGGAGAACAACAACTAAAACAGGAAACTCAACAAGTCAATTCAAAAATACAATGCCAACACCTTTTTGGGAAAACAATGCCGAAGCGATGACGACGGCATTAATATGCAGCAAATGGTCATACCAATGAATAGCTTTTTTTCTTCCCTGAAGCAGTCACAATATAAATGATGGAGAATGGGCTGTACAAGTTCATGTTTATTTAATTTTCAATGATTTTGTTCTGAATTTAAACACATACAATCACTTTTCATTGAAACTTGCCACATGGAAAAAAATAGCCAAGAGAGATATATTGAGAACAGAACATGATACAACACCACACAGACACCATTAAAACAGCATCCATGATGGAATAATTTAAAACAAAAATTTACTACATTCCTTCAATTTAATCATGATCTAACAGAAGTTTTTGACATAGTCCTCCAAATATAATTGTATGTTAAATATGTTAAATTGAGGGTTTATTGGATAGGCACACAAATTGAGTCTGTTAAGCAACTTCATAGCAAACAGAATAGCACTTCCTCACTGACACTCATTCACCTCTTTCATGCACAAATTGTCCAGTCACACTAAACAAGTGCAGTTGGGAAACACTTCATAACAGATCGGTTGAAAGGAGCAGATCTTGCAACACTGCACTGACAGGAGGTCGCTCTCTGTACGTACGCACGTACATGTGTGTGTGTGTGTGTATATGGGGGTATGTGTGTGTATGTATGTATGCATGTGTGTGTATGTCTGAAGAAGCCTTTCTTTCCATGGGAAAATAACTGCAGGCCTCTTTTTGAGTATTAATATTTGCACTGTAAATTGAAGAGGTTATTATTATATTAAGGAAGGAAGGCCACCTTTAATCCCACATAATTCATAAATATACATTGCTTTGTACCTGATCCACTTAGTCTGTCATGCTTTTCAAGCAACATATGTATAAACTTTCCTGAAATGAAGAAAGAGAAAAGATCATTACAATTATATATTTCAATTTGACACATTACTTCTGTAAAAACTATTCTGATTTAAGAACAACATTTAGCACCCTTCATCCAACGGTAATTAATAATTAATATGATGAACAATTTTTAGAGTTAAAAAGCCAGCTATCGATTCCAAATTGTGCTAAACAATCATTTCATTTGCTAAGAACAATAATTGAACTAAATTTTCATGCAACACTGAGTAATAAAAGAACCAATGAAAATCATCATTTAAATTTCAGAAGGTAAGGCCAAAAAAGAATTGTATTATTTGTAGAAGTATGCTGCAATTTTAAGTACTCTGTAATGTTTTAAAAATATTTTCCCCTTATATCTGATGTATGTCCAAAAAAAAGCACACTAGTATGCAAAATAATTTTACTGAAAGTTAGAAGATCAGCTTTTAGGAGAATATAAGTTACAAAATCCATACCTGACATTTGATTTTGGATGTAATGTGACCTTATAGATCATAATAGCATTTGCTGGGCTCGTTTAATCTTTGAAAAACATGATATGTTGTTCTAAGTAAAAATCAAAGTTCATATTCCCAAAATCACATCCGAATTGAATCATCAAACACATTTTTTCAGAACATAGCAGTTCACATAAAGTTCTTCTTTTCTTCTGTTTTACCTCAATTCAAGGATCTTTAACAGTAATTTTCAAACCAGTTCTACACACAATCTCATGCACCGGCCACCAAACAGGAGCACTGATCAAACAATATATTAATTAACGCAGTCTGAAGAAGAATTTGAGATGACTAAAAATAAATCTCATGAGATCTACCACCAGAATTGGAATTACTTAAAATATAAAAGCATAAAATATTTTTTTTACCACTTCACAAAACTCACACTTGACCACTGTCAACATGACAATCATCAATTACATTTCTGCATCGCTGAATCAAGTTTGGAAAAAACTGAACTTGATTCAGTGATGCAGAAATGTAATTGATGATTGATGTCAGTGAACCAAGTTATATTTTCCTCCTTAAATCACTTTCCAAAATAATACGTCTGAGTAAAATTAAGAGGTGCTTGAAACAAGGTTCCGAATTTTAATATTTACAAAAAGAATGATAAGTTTGTATTAATGAGTTTCACCATACTTAAAGTGAAATCAAGAGTATACTCCAATGGTATACACAAATATACTGTGTGGTGTCCTGTAAATTCACAGTTCGGTATATCAATGTGTCATTCAGACAATGAACAAATTGTTGCAAAAACAATAAAAAATTAAATGTGAGCCCAAAAATTCGTGAACCTTCAAATTCCCACTCCGTCACTTGTGCTGATGACAACTTGGGTTGCCTCTTGGGTAGCACCCTTGGCATTTCATATTTTTGAGAGACTGACTGCATTTTAAGTTTTGTAAACAGGAAGAAAAGATTGATTCATTTCCAGGATTACACCTATTTAGAAATCTAATCTAAATAGAAGAATATAAAACAAATTATTGAAAACTGAAGAAAAATCAAGAGCAGAAACATGGCTGCTTATGACATAAATGCTGTTGCACTGCAAAGTCTTTTTATGAGGTGTTTTAAAAATTGTGTTGAGTTGCATCCAATATTTAGTCATGTCTCTGTTTGAATCACAAGTCACGAATCTGAATCTTACAGTTTCTTAAATAAATATAGAATATTCCTCATTTGAACTCGTTTCAAATTCAATGCTCCACTCGAAGTAGCCAAAGTCATACTCCTCCCTATATCAGGATAATAAACTACATATGAGTTCATATAAGCCAATCTCCTCATTAAATCAGTTTGGTAACATTTTTGAAAGTTTTTGCAATTGGCTAATGTGCTACTTGAAAACCCACAATCTATTATCCAACTCTAAACATAGCTTTAGGAAATCCAGATCTACTTCCACTGCCTCATATCAAGTAGCCAATCAATATTGTCTGATCTGGATAACACATCTGAATCTGCAGCACTCTTCTTTGACTTCTCCAAGGCTACTGACCATGTTAACCATCACCTACTATTGTCAAAACTCACTACCTTTGGCATAAGAGGTGTATCCTTTATTTGGATCAAGTTGTATTTTAGTGATAGACAACAATGCAATCCCTTACGGAAAATTGGGATGAGACGCATATCTCACCTCCCAAACTTATTAAATCCAGTGTCTCCCAGGGCTCTATCCTGGGACCAATTCTTTTCCTTTTGTACATTAATGACCTCCCAGGTTGACTAAATCCCCTGCCTAGCAGACAGGGTCGCACCCTAAAGTGGTAAAACTGATTTTCTCTCCTCAGTTGCGTGCGGGCTGTCGTTGAGTGAGGACACCGTTTTTTGTGAAGCAAGTTTTTTGTCCACGTCGAAAAACAAAATGAATCTGAATTTAGAGCAACGTTATTCCGTGAAGTTTTGTGCGAAACTCGGGAAGACAGCAACTGAGACCCTCAATATGATCAAGCAGGCTTATGGGGACACTGCCTTAAGCTGTTCCACAGTGGCACAAGTTGTTTAAAGAGGGTAGGGAGCTCGTTGAAGACGACCATCGCTCCAGACGGCCGTTGACGACAAGAACCGACACAAATGTGGACAGAGTGAGGCCACTGCTGAACACAGACCGATGCTTAACCAGAGAAGAAATTGCAGACCAGTTGGGTCTGTCTGCATCCAACATCCAATGCATTATTTCACAGGATTTGGCCATGCGCAAGGTGTGTGCCAAGATGGTGCCAAAAATTTAGCTCCTGGCCAAATACGGCATTGCCACGTTGCCACACCCACCCTATTCTCCCGATGTGGCACCACCAGAATTCTTCTTCTTCCCCCTGATGAAAAGACAGCTCAAGGGACGACGTTTTGACTCGATAAAGGCCCTTCAAGAGGCTTCGACGAGGGTCATCAACGGCATCCCCAAAGAAAATTTCCAGCGGGCGTAAGGGGAATGGGAGCAACATAAACTAAGTGTGTAGCAGCTCAAGGAGCACACTTTGAAGATTATTAAGTCGATGTAAGTATATCGTCAATAAAATTCTAGTAAAAAAATCAGTCCTACCAGTTTTGGGTGCGACCCTGTACTCCTAGTGCTCTATGCTGATGACACCAATGTTTTAGTGTCAGCCTCTTCTATTTATGACCTGCTGTCTAAGTCAACCCATGCTCTACTTGCGTGATGCCTGAAACACTCCCTCTCTCTCTATGCAGATAAATCAAGCTTAGTATACTATACTAATAAAAATAAGCCAAAAGCTAAAATCACCATCAATATTGATGGCAAATTGATTCCATCAGTTCTTGCTTCCTGGACATTGAAATTGATAGTAAATTATCTTGGGATGATCATATCAACAAGTTATGTTATAAAGTAAGCTCCATTAGTTTTCTCATCAGAGTGAACCGGCACACCGTTGGTAATGATATCCTATCAGCTGTGCATTACGGTAATTTCTATGCACATGTAATGTACAGTACAGTGAGTTCCTCATCCAAAGCCCGTACAATATTTAAAATACAAAAAAGGGCTGTCCGAATAATGTGCAAAGCATCTTTTAATGCACCCGCCCATTCTCTCTTTAAAAATAAAAAGAGATGATTCAGGCATGATATGGTGGAATATCATGATTAATTAAAAAGGCTCACATTCTGCCTCTTCCATGTGTGCATGGGTGTGTGTGTTTTCTACATATTTACTGTATCATCATGATTTCAACTGTTGTTCAATCCAATATCTCCAAATCATATCTCATTTTAAGTGATAAAAATATTAAAGCTGGAGACAATTCCAATTTTAAATAACTAGTTTATTAATTTTCAAACAAATAAAAAACTATTGCTCTCTCATAATTGAATTGTACGAGTTGTATCAATGTACACTTTTGCTTACAATCAATTTTTGTTTGGATTGCATAACACAAACACTTTTACGCAAAATGATTATCATATCACAATCTTGCAGTCATCAAAGAAAATCAACACATTCACATCCCATTTCTGAGCATCCAGATAAAAGATAAACCCTAGTGCATCAGAGATTTAAAATAATTGATCTTTTAGTAGAATCAAATGCAATTATATATTTAAAAATATATGGTAGCTACTTTCAAATGTGCTAATAAATTTATTTTATCATTAATGTTAGAACATTTTATGACCAATTGGCCATGTCCCTTTTCAAACTCATCTAGATAGGAAGGATTTACATTTAAATTTGGAATCAGACAAATCACATTTAGAGGACCAATTAATGCATAAAACTTTGCTTACTGTATTTGATGGCTTCTGTCTCAACTTTCTTTCAACTAGCTCAACTGACCCATAATCTTAACTACTCATTCATTTCATTCAACTAGTTCTTAAGTTTAACCGACAGTAACTTTTTGCATTTGCTCATATTAAGCATGCGTCTGGATATGTAATGAGTAAAATGAATAAAAATGTAATATGCACCAAAAATGACAAAATCATTAAAATACACAATTACCACTCAATATTTGAATTTCTTCTTGGGTCACCCAGAACTTTATGGTACACAAGTTTATAATTCAAGGTGAATGTGTCCATCAAAATTTACTCTATTAACTGACAAAAACATCACTAACATCCCTCTCTGTACTACATGCTATTGGGGGAAAAAACCTAGCACCACAATTGTAAGCATTTTAGTTTACTCTGAAGAGGAAACTGTGATCACAAGAAAATTGGTGAATGTTCTAAAAAGGAATGACTGAACCAGGTTTCCCTCTACTCCGCAGATAGACCTCAAGGTTTTGCAATAATCTGAAACTTTGTTTCTTTTCCATTACATTGTATCGATGTTCTGAATAGGAAGAGACACTTGATTGTAAGCTATGGGAATAATACGAATTTGCATCACTACTGCACATGGTGGGTTTTCCATTTAGAGTATAAGCTATCGTTTGTTTTATGAAACACATCTTGTAACATTATCATGCCCCCCAATGTTCCTGTGCCCAAGAGTAAAACGAAGCCTAGTTTCAGACTAACACATAGCAAAACAAACAAAAAACAGCAAAACAAACATACAGCCAATTCATGGTCACGGGAAGACTTCCTCTTTCATAAAAAATTCATCCAAATACATCAATGGGACTATCATGGAAGATATCAAGGGATTTAATGTAAAGAAAAGAAAAATTCTTTTTCCAATTTGTGTGAAGCAACTGTATCAATGTTGGACATCTGCCTTAAAAGATATATTAGTGATAGTTCTTTAAAAAAAGAAGGACATCAATGTAGCCTGCCAAGTGCTGCCCTCTGAACCCAACTTCCCCTCTCTGCCTATTGGCACACAAGTTATGTAAACAGTCATCTGTAAACTGAATGTTTCTCTCACTCAAGTGGTCTCCCCCCCTCCGCCCCCCATCTAGGGCACTCTACAATGCCACTCGTCCTTCCTCAAGGAATTATCTCATAACTTATTGCAAATACACACATTCATTTCACTTTTGTAGCTTCTGACACTTAAAACATTTCAATAAATATTAGATAAAAGCAATGAAATAATGTAATGGATAAATATAATCTATTTAAAGCATTCCTACTCATCAATCTACAATAGAAAAATACTGTCAGTTGGCCAAATTTTTCATTATAAATTGTGAAACCAGTGACCCTGGGCAAATTTTGCCAAATACACAAGACAAATCTGAAGCAAATTTTGAATGTTTTTTAGAAATGCACATACTTAATAAACGATAATGAAAACAAACCAGAGTATGCAATGTAACTTTATTATGAACATTGAAACTGTTTTTAACCTGTGATAATTTATAATTGATCCAATTGTAATATATCCAATCATTAAATACTATTGTATGCAATAAATGCAAAAAATGCAATACTAATGTAAAATCTGATAACAAAACTCTCCTTTATAGTTGTTTATAATTACTCAGCACCCTCAACATCAACAAATAATACAAACCGGTCTTCTGGTGTCCGGGCAAGATACTCTCTTTCAATAAGTCCTTCAATTCTTTTCTTAATTATCACGGGAGATGGGAGAAACCTACTCTTGAGCTGCTCTGTCACCTCTGCAACCAAAATGTTGTGCTGAAAATAATTTAATTTTGATTTAGTTTAGCCATCAACAGCAAAAGGAAATCTTTTATTGCAAGGAACTCTTTATGCCCCTTTTCCAGAGTTTCATTAACTCATTTCTTATTCCTTCCAAGAAAATGATAGGCCTTTTAAAGTCATTCCATTAGGGTCACTACAAATAACTAACACCAGTTTGAAATATTTTAATCACAAAACAACAAAATTAATGCTGAACACTCACACAATGAATATATAAACCATTTATATTGCCATAAATTGGCACGGACAATATTAGAAACAAAATACATATTGGCATACATGTCTCAATTGAAATATATCACTGAGAAGACAAGAGGATCTGAAGCTTCATCTTATCACTTATCTTAAAAAGAAGTTCATGGAAAGGGTGCTCTAGTGAATAGAGTAAAAATAATGCAGGATTACATTGCAGTTTATACCCATGCAAAGAATGCCTTTCTGTTTACCCCTGTAGTGACATAAAACTTCATACTATGTATTTCAATTCTAAAGCACAATCACAAACATAGAAAACCTGCCACAAAGGCCATTGGAATTGAAACTGCCTCTTGGGCTATTTGAGAAGCACACAAAAGTTAAAATTTTTGCTGAAATTTGCTGTTAATTTTAAATTTGATGTTACATTAAAATAAAAATTTACATGCTTCCCTAATATAATTTATTTCATTAATCATAATAATATTGATTTCATAAAATTTTCACACCAAATTCAAATAAATTCAAGTAAAAAGTTCACTACAACAAAATAGACACCAGGCCACTAAGAAAATTTAATTTCAGATTTAAAAATTTTTCATTAAATTTTAAGTTTAAAATTAAAACTGTACTTTCCATTTGAGCACTTCCTCACTGGATTAGCATGATTGAAGGCATGAACACTTAAAGCACTCCATGCAATGACTCATGATTATCAGCAAATCACAGGGGGGGGATCATTTGGTTTCAAAACACATTAAACTTATTTGGTGGATATTTCCCAGAATTCTTACATAGTTCAAGCAAATCACAAGGCCACAAAGCCTCCCTATTTGTGCCGCAAAACAACCCCAAAAACTGAAAATGGCAGACAGAACATCTCTGCATTTGGTATGATAAATTGCATGATTTGAGATGCATGCATTTATTCATTTATTCCTCAATCCCTGTAACATTAGTGCTATTAACTATGTTCAGAAAGATGCCACTGATAAAATCGTAATACCAGAGCAGAGAGAAATCGTTAGTCCTATTATTTAACCAAGCTTTATACAATAACTTTCACATAACTTCAATTTTTACTTTTGTGCATAAGCACATAATGTGAAATGGTCATTATGACAGTTGAATACCATTTATGCTTGTATATACTTTTTTGACTCCTGCTGGGAAAGGTTTTGACAAAATGGTGCCACATGGAAAGTATCAATTTTGCACCTCCTCTTTACTTTGCTTTGGCTTTTGACCACATTTGTCCAACAGTAATACCCAACAAATACAGACAGTATTTCTTGATCAGCAATACTGCTACAGCATATAAGATTCTCCTCACGAGTTCTTCCTCAAAATAATTGATCTCAAAGATGAAACAATGCATATGTTAAAAAAATCTAAAATATACAATACAAGTTTTACTAATAGATATTTAGATACATGGAGAATGGAGTTAATACTTATAAAGATGATGAATTATCTTATTAGATGAATATATCTTCTACAAAATGGTGCCGTCAGTACTGATATGATGCTTTGATGCATATGAGTACACATTTGCATATGGCCAAAGAAATAATTAATAATACTTTCAATCTACTGGACAGCCGTTCCTCAGAACCTTGGTGATCATATAATGAGTAAGCTTAACTATTAAATATTAAAAGGGAAACTTACAGGCATCCTCTTTCTTGCCTTCATAATTCTAACAATAGCAGCCTCAATCTCATGCTTCCTGTCTTCGTCAACCTTTGACCTTGTCTCCCGTCTCTCCGGCTCTGATTCCCCACGCGCCGCCACCGTTTGGATCTTGACACGGTGAAGTTTCGATGAGAAGGAGTCATTCACAACAAACACATGCGACGGCTCTATCTCTTTGGTCCTCGGACTTTTGACTAGGATCCTCTGAGTCGCTTTCCCCATCGCCAAAGACTGCAAGGCTCGGATCAAGTCTCTCTCAGGGATATCCGTTTCACTTTGGATTTCCTGAATGGTGTGAATGCAATCAAAGTAAAAAGCATTACTCAGAAGTAAATTGAATTTCATGGATTGAGATGCCCAAATAACGTTCATATTATTCCAACATATTCATTGAAAATACATAAAGAGATATATGCATTATTAACTACATTTTGTACATGTACATTAACTACATTTAACTACATGAGGACTTCACTTTAACTTTCGTGCTGTCGTAACGATTTACCTTCAGTACACTGAAGAGGGCTACTTTGTGGCCAAAATACACGGATTCGTATTCGCCTTTCTTTTTCACTTTCCTTATTTACCCTTTACCCCAACCTTTGACTTGTGGCGTTTGACAAATAATCTCAATTGTACTCCATTTTGAAAGGTAAACTGTTTATGGCTATTGGATTTTTTCAGTTATTCAATCCCCAAGGATGCCTCAATCTCACAATAAGTCACATGACGATCTTCCTTTACTAGTTCTTGCACAGTATTAATGCTTTCTGGCACAACAACTGAATTTGGACGACTTTCACAACTTTCCTCGCTGAGCAAACTGTGGCCATAATGGAATTCGTTATACCAGCGTTTCACAATGGCAAAGGATGGGGCTTCATCGCCAAAAGTGGAAGTAAGTTGATTGATGCACCCCTGTCCTGTTAATACATGTTGAAAGTCGAAAAAAAATCATTACACGAAAGTGTTCACGGGTTAACTCCATTTTTTCGCTGAGACAAAATTTTCAAGTCACTGTAAACAACACAAGTTATGATCAAACGACGAAATGTTCTGAAGAGAGTTAGCATTTAAAGGGTCAAACTTCCAGATGGAAACTTCAGATGGTGTCTAAAGCACTTAGTGTTGCCAAGGCTCAACATATAAATAGCAACCTTTGTATCTAGTCTCAATCTTTGCCCAATAAAGATGTTTTATCATTATTATTTCCTAGAAAATATCAGACAATGAAATATATTGGCACAAAAGTATCTGATGAAAGAGGCGATTAATTTTAAAATTAGGTATGCCTGACTACGAAAAAACCTTGCACTGAAAAAAAGACATCTTTTTTTGAGGAAGGGGGATTCTGATTACAATTTAGGAGAATTATATGGATTGAAATAGAATTTTAAAATCTTCTGAAGCATGACTTAACCGGGGAAAATATTGGATCAGCTTCAAAGAGCTTCAGTCTCTCAAAAGGCTTATAGCCCTGGATGTAACTGATCAGCCTTTGCAATTAATGGTAGTGCATACACACCTCGTAGGTTAGCCGGTCCCTATTGTTGAAGAGCATGAGGACACACATCTGAAAGGTTGAAACTTGTATGATATGCTTCCTTGAGCCACTCCCTCCACCACCTCCTCCACCCCCACCGCCATTGGCTGTCCTCTGGCCCATGGCCGATGATGATGCAGACACTGAGTTGGAGGAACTTGAGGAAGAGGAGGCCACCGAGGTGGATGATGTGGCAGTGGCACTTGTCGGCCCTGGGGACAAGAGGCCACTGGAGCCAAGTGCTGGATTGATGTCGCCCTCCTCTCTGCGTGGGCCATAGAACACGGCATTCAAGTCGGCTGAGCCCAGCTGGGGCTGCAGGGTGAGCTGACGACCGCTGTGCTTGGCTAAATAAAACCTGAAAAGGGGAACCAATTCAAGGACAAGGTGCACAAGAAACACCACAATTAGGGTTCTCCCACCATGGTCTCATGATGCACATCATTGCCAGTACAAATGTATTGAAATTGAAAGCATCACTGAACACAGAGATTTGGTACATGATAATTTTGCCAGAGACTCCACATATGCTGATGTGTACTGATGGAGTTTGCCACTCAGCACTGGAGTTCATGGATCCAAGATGGCATGCTTCCTTACTACTTTCACAGCACTCAAACTGCAATAAATTTGCGAGGTTTTCCCTCTGAAACTAAGCTTGACACTGTTTTCAAGGCTGAAATTCATGCCAAGTTGCTAGCCACACCCTCAACAATTTTTGGCCAAATACATGATGAGGTTCTCAAAGAAATGATCCAAAGGATGTGACAACCCCCACTTTCAAACATCAACAATTATGCTCAGCCCTTTACCTGTACATGGCTTACCCACAGACCACAGGAGCACCATCTGACCCGTACGCCATTTTGATACACATCATAGCATTGGAAAATGACCTGCACATTGGTCATTATTTTCACATGATTTAATGGATAAGGAGAGAACTTACCTTCGGAAAGCCTCAAACGCATCCCTTGGTGTGGAAGGTATGGTGCATTTAGGGGTGGCCGATTGTGTTGGCCAAAATCCCGTCGTTAGGACCCTTACACTAAGGTCAACACCATGCAGGTTTGTCTGCAAGCAGAAACATTGGTTTCATTCAAGTAAGAAAATATTTGTGCAATTCACAATTGAAATATTTTACTCACTCCTGATGTCATCACATGCTCCTTGAACTCCTCCATTATAGTGTTGGATACAGTCATATCCTTAAACATCCCCTCTAATTTGGATGTAAACTGACAACCGCATTCGGTCTGCAACAAAGAATAATTAGAATGCACTGCATTTAAGAATGGAATACTAATGTATTTACTGAGAAAAAATTGGTTATGAAGATGACACTGAGGAACATTTAGTAGAAGTAACCATTTTTACAAGTAGTAGAAATCAAATTATGCAAATTAAAACAAGCATGGGAAAATGTAATGGAGACTTCAATAAATCTCACAGGTAGTAAGTCAATTAACACCATGACAATATTAAATAATACACTCATAAATATTTATTTCACAGTCATTATAACATAGAAATAATAGTACTCGTTTAAAAAGATCAATTGAATATTCAAAAAAATTGGTTAATTCATGATACCATCCATTATGCTAGATAAAAATTAAGTTGCAAAACATACCTTTAACTTTGAGATCATGTTCTTTTCACTATCATCAGAAACAGACTTATTAAGGAGCAGCCTTTTTGCTAAATGCTGTTTGTAGTAACGCTCAAAAACATCCTTCTCCTGGAGAAATCGAAATAGCACCATCGTCTTGTCTAAAACACATTCAATTTCTTGCTCAGTCATCTGTTTAACACAAAAAGAACATTAATTAGAAAAACCTATATACTTTTGAAACTCTTCAAAGACATATACAGAAAAAACTCTTGACAAACCTGACAGAATAGCAAGGCAAAACTGTAGCCAACAAGAAAAAAATTAGCTGCAGAAATCAACATTGAATACAATATAATGAACCGCAAAAACCAATCCACAGTTTCTGCAAAGTTGTGTCTGATGCCATTAACTTCATTTGTGAAAGTCTTCCTAAAAGTATGCATGGTTTAACCTTGTTTTTTCAACCCTGCTAAACTTGAAATGTCTTGCAATCAAAAGCTACGAGCAATGCAGCCTGTCCAAAGACTGACTGCTTTCTAGTGTGGATGAATCAAATTGCCTATAATCAGGTTCAAAGCCAGCCATAATACAGTCCAATAACAGGCGTCCACTTAATCTTTTCACCACGGCAAACATCCTTAAGTGTTGTTTGTACATTTCAATGGTTCATATAAGCACATCCTGCAGACATTGTGATTCCACCCTCAATTTCTGACAAAAAAATATATTTGTCCTGTAAAATATTCAACTTTCATGCTCAGTCAGAAGAAGAAAGGAAATAACAATCACATACACACAATACACCAAATCATGAAAAATAATAAAGGGTGTAAGGTACTGTATCTTAGCACCTAAGGAGAAGCGATGATTTTGATTTTTATACTAGTTTATTTTGAAGCCAGGACTTTCAAAAGTCCAATTTCTTGGGTCCTTGAATTATAGAATAATCATCAAGATTTAGAGAAAAGGTAAGCCAAAAACAAGAATAAAGGGTATCAATCTATAATACTCCTTATTTCATTATTGTTTAGCAGCTATTATGTTTATTAATTGCATTGAAAACCATTGAACATGAGAAATGCGTTATCTCCCTGGGAAGTTAATACAATGTCTACTGATGTTGTTACAATGTTTTTCACCATCATCAAAACTACCCCCATCCCAATGTCACACTAGGGAGTGTCTCCCCAAAATGATGCTGTATTGGCCCAGTAACCAAGGAAGATGAACTGCTGGCAAGTATTCCAATAGATATTCAAAAACTTACATAACAAATATAAAGAAAATATACTACAAACATTACAGAAACCTAAGTGATTGAAACACTATAATCCATTTGCACACGTGTATTTTATATCTGGTGATACACATACCAAAATATCACAGCATAGCCATCTACTTACCCACATGCATTAAGGTCAGGAGAGGACAAATGAAGGTCCACTCATTGCGGCTGGGTGAGAGAGACATCATTGGGCAAGAGATACAAATTTATGACTCTTACAAATCAGACTTTTTTACCTTTCAAAGAGCTTGACATGATAGAAATTGAAGCAAAAGTAAAGAGAAATGAGATACTTACTCCTTTAACACCCTTCTTCAGCTTGTCATCAATGAAAAGAGAAAGATACTCAGGTGACTTTGGATTCAAATTTAAAAAATGCTCAAAATCTGATGCTATCCTTTGCTTGAATAGTTTATGGTTGTTGAAGGAATTGTGCAGGAAGTGGTCGAAGCGATCCTTGAGGTCTAACAGATTCTGTAAATTTCAGAAAACAAAATCAATTCCTGGAGAGTTCTTCTCAGACTTTCAAGACTAACATTAATTCCTTAAATGGTAAAATAAGGAGTATACAAGTAATGGTTTCCCACACCATGCTCAAAGAGTGTTTATTGTGTGATCCCAACACCTGAATGGTTGACCTAGTGGAGCGCAATGCTTTGTCTCCTGCCTCTGGTTTGCTGGATGACAAGATTTCATAGATAATGGGAGTTCATTATAAATGTTTCAGGTCACATGAAATATGCCTTTTGACAGTTTGTCAGTCTGTTATCCTTTCCATGTAAATCAACTTTATGACGGGTACCAGTGTTATATCAATGTTCATTATTCACAAACTGAGTGGTTATTTTATCTGACCAAATTTTTAATTTCATGCTAGTTAAGGATTGCAAATTGCAAAGGACAGAAACGGTAGGATTCCCAAAGATTCAAATATTGGTCAACCAAGAGACCAGTATGACACTTTAAATATTGCCTCAAGGGCTCTCCTTTGAATGGCATATACCACTGTGGAATAGGGTGATGGAACCAAAAGATGAAGCCATACACTGCACGGCACTGCACATGAGTACAATAAAACATTTGTAAAACATGCCGACAAAGAATGCCATGAAGATGAAAAAGCATGAAAATACTAGTTGACACTCTTTTGCTACCTCTTTGTAGTGTTTCCAACCCTTTTCCTTAATTAGTCATAAACCAAGGAACTTTATAGTCCGAGCACTTTCAATGATGTTTTCTGTAGCTTTATTAAGGAGCACTGAAATGGTGGGGATTTATCTAAGTGAAAATGAACGTATGATATTTCCTTTTTATTTAGTCATAAATTATTAGGAGACCACCCAGCAATATATTCAACTGAGATTTTGATATCAGATGCTGAATGGTTTCTAAGAGAGGGAATATAGGAGACATGATGAGTCATCTATGTATGGCATAGGTTCACTCCTAGATGAATGATGGGAGAGATCATGCATAAAAACTGTGAACAAGATTCAAGAATTGGACACTGGGGAACACCGACGATCACTTGATTAAAATTGGAAGGGTAATTATGTTGACCCAAGGAACTATTTTGCAAGAATCTCATCACTTACTGCCTCCCTGCAAGGAAGGATTCCAACCAAGCTACATGTTTACCCAGGATTCTAAACTCTATTTAAGTTTTTGAAAGAGTAATTTATAATCTATACTGTTAAAGGCCTTTGTCAAGGCATAAAATATCCCAATGCTGATGAGATCTTTATCTAGAATTACGTAAATATTTTTCAAGGAAAACAGGCAGAAAGATAACACTTAGCTCTATGAAACCCATGTTGAGGATATTTAAAGTACAATTGATTTTCCTGATATTTTGTTATTCCATTACAAAACTTTTCCAAAAACATTAGACAAAAAACAATGCACCACATTTACAGCTACTATGTCACAGAAAGGAGATGGTCAAGAACTTGGCTTGATGCCATGGATGATACTCCGATTCTGAATTAGCTGTTGGGACATGATTTCATGTTTTGTGGAAGGACTTAAATCTTATCCTTCATATTAGCATTAGCACCAAAAACACCACCTAAATGTGTCACTACCTTGTACGCTTTCGTTTGAAGAGAAAGCTTCATTTCTAAATTTAATTACAGTTTCTACCATGTTTTTGGACTTATTATTTGGAGTATTAGGAAGCAGGGAGAAAACAGGTGGCCCACAGGTTATGCCATTCAAGTGATTAGAATTTCAAATTCTATTATTTAAACAACTGCAACACTGATGCAAAAACACTTTACTACACAACAACAGTTAACAGAAATACGTTTAAGGCAAATAGGTATTGGTGCTGAGTAGGTTGTTAGGTAACAATGCAGATAGGAACAACTAATTTTTATGCCAATTTTAATCGACTAGCATTTAAAATGACTGCCCATCGCTCTCACCCCACAATCTGGCACACACATGGCTCGATGTGGGACTCACCTGGACAAAGTTGATGGCATTATTGCCTCCGCCTTGGGCCCCACCGCCCGAGGAGCCCGGGTGCTGTGAGACACCACCCGATGCTGATGATGATGCCGCCTGCTGCTGATAGTGGTCATCCTCCTGCACCAACGCTCGACCCTGCTCCCTCAAATAGGCACTCACGCAGTCAGCCATTGTTTCAAGGCCATCCTTCACTCGGCCAAAGAGCTTATACATGCAACCCACATCCTCCGTTTTCTGGCTTTTTAACATGTGAACTACACCAGAGTTTTCCATCTGGAAGAGCATATATTATGATTGAACTTAAGACTCTGCTTTAAATTACATAAACTGGATGGATGCTCTACAGACTCAAGATCAAAAGCAACTCATAATCCATGCACATTATCACAAGAAAATAGCAACATTATTAACAATGGTGAGTCATTTGAAATAACGATATTTGCATATCAGTATACAAAAGCAAAATTAAACAACCACCAACAGCAATAAAATAAACCACTAACACTTCTCTGAGTTTCCTCAACATTTTCCATCAACACCATTAGTAGCAACCAGAGAGGCTTATTCTTGGAGAGTCCCATGCATCTGATCCACAATGGAGCAGCTTTAATATTCCTAGCAACACACTGTTACCTAATTAAACATACATTTACCATATAAACTCCACCTTATGAGGGTGGTACAATAAGTCCTCAGAAAAAAGTACAAAAAAAAACAATTTTTTGGGCAATTTTTTTTATCTATCAACGTAATCTCCTTTCAACTTCAAACATTTGTACAAGCGTTTTTCCAATTTTTTAAACCCTCTAAAAATTAGGATTTTGGAAGCTCCACAAAATATGCATTTGTTTGGGTGATTACTTCATCGTTAGACATAAACCTTCGTCAGCCAAGCCATTTCTTCAAGTCTGAAAATAAGAAATAGTCACTGGGGGCCAAATTTGGTGAATACGGTGGATGTTGTAATAATTGGAACTTTAATTCCATAATTTTGGACATCGCAACTGCGCAGTTGTGCACCTGAGCATTGTCTTGATAAAAGAATCTTTTTCCTTTTCAGATGAGGATGCTTTTCCTTGATTTCTTTGCTCAGCCATTCCAATTTTTTTTTAGGTAATCTACCGGTTAAGGTAGGTTTTTGGATGGACACAACTATCAAATAAACTTTTGTGACTCCCCACCTAGCAAACTAATCTATATCAGGTCCCTCTTCATCTCGGTGTACTTCTTTCCTCCCTTCATCCCGTCCAACATCCCTATCCTGTTCCTGCCCTTACCTCGCCTGCGCAGCATTCTCCCCTCTATTACCCTCTTCAACATTCCACTACCGCTCAATACGCCTTTCATCCATTTTTCCTGCCTCCATAGGATTTCTCTCAACAAACCCCTCTCCTCACCCACCATCTCCAGTACTTCCTCATTTGTTTTCCTTTCGGTCCATTTCACCTTCTCCATTCTTCTCCACACCCACATTTCAAAAACCTCCAATCTACATCTATCCTCCTGCTTCAGCGACCACGTTTCCGCTCCGTACATAGCTACGCTCCATATCAGAGTTCCAGCCATTCCAATAATGATGCATAATACTCTCCTGTTATCGTTGTTCCCTTTTTCAAGTAATCAATGCAGATGATTCCACGAGCATTCCAAAAGACCGTGGCCATAACCTTACCGGCTGACTTGACCGCCTTTGCCTTCTCAGGAGCCCGTTCACTTTCAAAAATCCACTGTTTTGACTGTTGCTTTGTCTCTGGAGTGTAGCAGTGTATCCATATTTCATCAAAAGTTACATATCAACGGAGAAACTCATCAGAATTGTGACAGAAAAGCACCAAAACAACCTCAGAGTCGACCACACAATTGTTTATTTTCTGCTGTGAGTAAATGCAGCACCCATTTTACTGAGATTTTTGTCATGCCCAATTTTTGGGAAACCCAAAATTGAAGCTACTGTACCATGTGATAGGCCTATGGCTTCTACTATTTCGCGCACTTTGAGCCGTTGATCACTTAAAATCATATCGTGGATTTTGTCAATCATTTCGGGGGGTAGACACTTCCACAGGGCATCCAGATCTACATTCATCTTTTGTGGATTTGCGATCACGTTTAAACTCATTCACCCAATTGTAAACAGTTGCAAACACAGGAGCAGGTGTGCCACGAACTTCGTCCAACTCAGCTTTGATTTCTTTCAGCATTAACCCTTTCAAATACAAGTGTTCATTCACTGCTTGAAACTCATTTTTATAGACAAATTAAAGTTGTTTACTTCAGTCGATGACAACAATGAAACAATATGACGGACACAGCTGAAACTTTAACAGGTAACTAGGTAGGAGTGTTAGTTAATGGAAAAAATTTATTTTTCATATTACAAGCGCCATCTCTTGAATTTTCTAAGGACTTATTGTACCACCCTCATATATTAATTTTAGGTTTTCAAGACTTACAATTACTGTTAACTAATAGAAATTAATGCATGAATTATTTTTTTTTAATTATAAAATTTTTCAAAGTTGCCAAATCTCTGAACAATTTATATCACAAGTCACCAAATGGGTATATGAACTGGGAGGCATAAATTTCATGTTATGCACAATCTGAGTGGCACAATGTGCCAGTTATCTATAAGTTTTTATATTTATCATAAGCACCAATAGGTTGAACAGGAAAATTTTAAAAACACAGTATCATTATGTATTTTGAAACAGTAAAAGTTTTGCTTTCTATTGTTTTAAGCTCAACTTTGTGGAAGTTCATTAAATACATGTTAAATTCATGTATACATTGTGTTTCTTTATTTAATGAAGTAAAAGTTTTTCCTGGAATATCTCAATTTGTTAACCCACAGTTGACAGACACTGACTCCAGGCAGACAATGTTGCATTTTCATCAGATATGCATGAAAGATTGACTGCTTCTAGACTACTGCTTTCACGAGATGACTGGAAACATAAAGGCACTTCATAAAATTGCGAGACACTCCAGCTCATTATACAAAAATAGTGCATTGGGTCCCCAATTTTCTGATATTAATATCAATATCATACTGTGGAAATATTGGGCAAAAAACCCTATATTTCATTTTAGGCCATTTGCTTTAAAAACCTATTGAGACATACAATGTCAGTTGAATTTTAGATTTCACATTTGTTTACAAACTATAGGGGAAATTGTAAAACACAACTCAAATCGCAAGAGAAAATTATTATCGAAATAATTGCACAGGAATATTACCTTAAATGTGACAATTAAATGTGTAAAGATATGATTAATGACAGAAAAAGCATCCCTTTAAAAGCTCTCTTAGATTGCCATGATATTTAGAGCTTGTTCTTTTTATGTGGGGCCTACCAGTCCAATATGAACTTTTGAAAATGGGGTAACATGCTCATAAAGCTAATCATTGTGCCACATGATTAAGAAAGCTGTATCTTTTGCCAAAGTGATAGAATCTGAGGGCAAAAAGAAAATGGGTCCCCAAATGTGAAAACTCATGAATTGCACTCCATGAGATATAATGTTGGCGCTACTGACTAGGAAGACTTCCAAAATGGTGTGATATAATATAAGTTATTGGAAAGGAAAAGCAGAGTTTGGAGGTAGCTAGCAGTCAGGCATAACATGCAATCTGGTAGGACAGTTGTATGCTGAACAGCAGCCTCATCTTTTGGACATGGATTAGATACCTCAACAATGGTCTTCATATGCTTCTTGATAAGCTCCTCTTCAACCACTTCAACTATGTGTTGCTCTGTTGATTCATCCAAATAGTGTTTGGCCCTCTCTGCTTCTTCATTGATTCTCGCCTCAACTCGCTTCATATAAACAGATGCGCTGTTCTCACCAAGAAATTTCTGACTCTCCATCTGCAGGGATGAAGAAAAGAGCAGTGTTGGAAAACAGTTTTTAGAATTAAAAGATATCTAACAAGGACTACGGGTTACTAAGTTACAAGACAAAGAGTTCCATAAAAGTTCTATAAATTTGAACATGAGGACCAAAAATTCAATGAATACAAATATCCTAAACTCTTGATTATCTGTGAGCAGATTATCCAAGTTGCAGTTAATCTACATTATTCTCTCTTCCGAGAACCGTTTTTTTTTAATTTTAAATAAAATTACAATCATAAAGATAGATTAATATTATTAAATTTTCACATACATTTCAAAATATACAAGTTTGAAATATCTCAGCTTACTTAAAACTTTTTAATAGTGTTTTCATTAGTATTCAATGTTTTAATTTAAACATTTTTGTTCCACACGTACTTTCCCATTATTGCTAGTCTCACCCACTTAGATGAGTGGAGGAAATTCAGTGTGGTCGTTTAACAAACACAGGCATGGAGCACTAAAACCCTGACAAACATCACCATACTAAATATGATATGTTTATAGTGAAACTTAGGTCAATATAAAACATAAGTGACTAAAAAGCATGCTACAACATTAGAAAAACTTATTTGTGCCAGTGATAAGGCAAAAACAATTTCACTTTTTCGTGCCAAACTGCCAATTAATATTTCAGACTTTCTTGGCTTCTTATGAGAAAAGGCATCGCTCTGGACTAATTTGCCCAAAGGTATACATTGCTCTTGCACAGCACAAAGAGGGATTTGGAGCACTTGCTTGCCTCAAGGGCAACATTGCCAATTTCACACCTATCTAGGAGGAGACAGATGAGATCTGCAAATGGAAATTGCAGCAATATAAACTCAAAAGAATTGCAGGAATTTTTCCTCGAGCACAGGTCACTTGCTGGATGGGTATCTGTCTCATTATGAATGAAGTATCACTGAGCATAACTTCATGAATAGCACACCTGATAAAACTCTGCAGACTGAAGAAGGAAAGGCCTCTCAAAGTCAACCTCATAAACGACCCGAGTATTGATGCCCAGCACCATTAGCATTTGGCAGGCATTCTTTATGGCAATGCGGTCCACCACCTCCCCCTTGCGCTCCCTCATGACCATGTCCAGCAGTGTCACGCGTAAATGGTCCCGGATACAGCCATAGCGTACCACCTGAGAAGAACACTTGGATTATATACTCAGAAGTGTACTCTGCAACCTTCCAACTCGAGTACTCTTCACAAGAGCCAAGCTACAAAATAAATTTGGAATTATACAGGAATTGAATGGCTCCTTGGGCACAACAGAAGGGAAATAAATGAACAATAGATTTTTTCTCAAGTTTGGGCTTCAAGAAAGATAATGGATGAAATTTGAAGGCTAGAAAAGTGGAGAGAGAAGACATTAAGTAATCACATGCCGAGGGATGTGGAGGAATAATATCAGGTAAAGAAGAAGGATGGCAAAAAAGCATATGTATTTTGGTTGGCAAGGAAGCAGAAAGAAAGAGTCAACAGAAATGATAAAAAGGAAAATTATGGCATACAAAGAGTTGAGGTCGGGGAGAAGTGACTTATAAAATATGCATTAGCCCTGAGAGAAAGTTACCTTCAACAAAATTACCTTCTAATCTGCAAAACCAATTATCATAAAAATACAGTAAAACCTCATTAATACAATCCTACTAAATTTGAAATTTTGTACCATTCAAACCATCATTTTGCTGCCAAGCATACGAAAGGATTTCACCACTTGTGATAGCTATAATTCACAGAAAATAGCCACAGATTTACACTTAACAGAATTAAAACTATATTCTACCATCAAAAAGTAAGCAATAACTTTGATATGAAAAATGTGAGATGCATACTTGAAATAATACCCAAGGATATTGGAACGTATACATACGATACACACATGCACTAGGGCTTGGAAGGAATAACTAAATAAAGATAAAGTATGAGCTGTGCTGTTCTCATGGGTAAAATTTGCATCTATTGAAAACTGGACTGCTCTCCTGGACAACACTGCTATCTTCAGCAAGGAAATGCTCTTTAAAATATGAAAGGTCTTTTAGATAACTAAAATGTAACAGATTATGAGCAGTCCATTTCTCATTCAGTGCAGTAATGGATGCCTGCCTACAATGAGCATGGAACCATAACTGATTTGAAAATGCTGGCTTCCAGGGTAACAGGGCAAATAAAGGTTTTTCCACACCTAACCTAAAAATAACTTCATACGACCACTTCAAAAATCACACTTGAAACCTTAAAAGTTTATTTTTTGTGAATGATGCATTTGACACCGTTTTATGCATAAATGTTGTCAACCATCAAAAGTCAAATTTGACTGAACTAACTCAATACAATTTGTTGTCTCAGGCGTAACTTTATGGAACATGCATGGCATAATGAAATGAAATACTTTACTTTGTAATTCCACACAATTTATTTAAAAACACGACCCAGGTTTCGATGTTGAACGTCATCATCAGGTCCTGATGCCTACCAGACCCTGATGATGACGTTCAACGTCAAAACCTGAGACGTGTTTTTTAAATAAAACAGTTTCTGGCATAACTTGGTGGAAAATCTTCAAATTGACGTTTTTAAAAATAAAACCACTTTGCTTTTCCACATAAACTTGGGGCCGTGAGAATTTAAAGTTAATGTGGAAAAGCAAAGTGGTTTTATTTTTAAAAACATCGTGTTTTTTAAATAAACTGTGCGGAATTACAAGAAAAGTATTTCATTTCAATAACTCATTACACTTTTTATGAAATATAGTGAGCAGGGAGTTTGGAGAAGCTTAAATAAATGTCCCTCTCTGCTTCCCACTTTCAAATGTGATATTATGGAATTTCATTTGTGAAGCATGGCCATAACCACATACACTGTAACACTGTGAAACCTAGTAAAATCACAACATACCAACCAGGAATGAAAGTTAAGTTGACAGGAGTCTTCATGGTACTGTAAAAACCTTGGGACTGAAATTGATGCAATGGGTTCACCTTTATTTGTATTATTAAATAATTCATGCTCAAATTCTTGGGACAAAAATTAAATATGCATTTCCTCAAATTTAACTGATAGTTATTAATAAAAAATGTCATGTAATTTCATACAAAATTTCTGATAGATAAACGCTATTGTAGTGCGGAAGAGTTTCTGGAGTCTTCAGAACACTGAAACAGCTGGTTGTTTGTTCTCCGACTTGTCCTATATTTTATTTTGTGTAGTCCTGGGAGCAATATTTAAAAAAAGTTATTTTAATATACACACCATCTAAAAAACCTGCAAAATATTTATTCTTTCATAACCCAAATTCTTCAACAACAAATTTGGGTTGAAGTTTAAATATAAATCTTCAGTTCCATAAAAATATCCCCACAATCATATCCAAGATATCATATAGAAAGATGCTACACCATATAAACTTCATGTAGTAGCAGATGAACCCCCATACATAAATAAATTTGCGCAATCATAAAGAGCCGATTCACATCATTACAAAAAATTAGAGCAATATTGGTTGTAATTTCAGTGAGGAATAATTAGACAAAATTGTCTTAATTGATATTATTAGACTTAAACCTAATGGAAAATACCTGATCCCTGAATATAATCAGCCCAAGGTGATAAACATTGTCTACATCATTTTGCTGGACGTAGACCCGATCCATGTACATAAGAATGTCACGTATCATGACCATTGAAGTCTGGTGGTCATTCCAGGCTGCATTTAATGTCTGAAGGAAGTTGTTATGAAGGGACTTGAGCACCTCTTCCCGAACCTGAAATAAATAAAATTTGTTAATAGGTGATCAACACATTCCTCCATTTGTTCAATATTTGGTTCATCATCATTTCCTATGCAATTTGAAAATAATAGGTCTTTGTGGAATAATTTATATGACTATCAATTAATTAAAGTGCAAACTGGACAAATGAATGTGAGTGGGAGAAAGGCTGGGAAGCAAGTTTATTAAAAGTAAGAGAAAAATGTTAATAACCCTTTTTTATTGGTTATATCATGTTTATTTTTATAATTCTTTTTAAAAAGCTGCACCATTCAATTTCAACTAGAGAATATCACAGCCAATATTTGCATTACATCTGTAAATAGAAAAACATTTTTAAAAACAAAATTAGTCCAAAAAGGACTAATCCAAACACAACAAAAAAATCTCTTGGCATGAACTTCAAGCCAAAATGAGACTTCAAGAAAATGTGTTCAATTAGCGATCCATGTTTGTCTTTTCTTGGAAGACTTTATGACCAACTCATCAAATCTCCTCTCAATCAATAAATCATGGGATGAGAGGTATTCTAGCATCCATTTAGATTTCCATAGGGAACACTGATGGATGCAGACCACATAAAACATTTCAGGAAATGGGCCAGTGGGTCCCTTCTCAACAAGTCCAGCTAAACTATGAATGCACTGCCCACATATTTTAACCAGATGAAAGGTTGCCAATGATAGTTCTCCAAAACTTCTCCCACAAAATATTCCGTATATAAATAGGCAATCACAAAAGAAAGGCACCACCTTCCTCTATAATAAGCTTAGTTACTTATGGTTAGGTAAGCTATGATTAATTAATACTATTAACTACTACAAGTTCATAGAATTGTTCAATTATTTTTCAGGACTTGAAATATGCAAAACCTAATGACATTTTCACTTCAATTACTATCAACGGAGTAGTTTTAATGGCTGGTAAGCATAATTCAGAGATTGTTTTAGGCATCTGATTACACCACCAAAATCAACCATCTTTTCCACTCAAGCCTATACACTCCCTTGAACAAAAACCACCAATATAATATTCTACAAAACCATACGTATTCTAAAGTCATTCTCCACTCTGGTCAACCATTAAGTCAAACAGCCTCTCACGAGCATGTACTTCGTAAGAACTCCTACGAAATCACTCAAAATTTGACAATGCATCTAGCTGCTGAACAATTATTTTCTATTCATTTTGATTGCAACAAACCCAAACAATTCTCTCCCCTTTTTATGTACGCATAAATACATCATGATAAAAAATACTTTTGCACTGGAAATTTTCAGAAAACTGACACATTCCGGCATCTATATTCCTTTCACAACATTAAACACACTCACTTTTTAACTTCTTAATAATAAACCCTCTCTTACCCATCCCACAACAAGCCCCCTCTCCAAGAACTAGAAAAACATTGGAAATCTTGTGACTTCCCCAGGATACGAAATTGAGATATTTACCACATTCTGATAAAACAAAGTTAATAAACTAACAGTCTGTTCCTCTCCTACTTCCCCATCCTCCACACAAAAAACACTTAAAGACCCCCATACTCAAGTAAGTTTTCCCAACATTTTCAAACACAAGTCCAACAAACTTAGATTTACAAAAAACCCATCCGCCTGACACAAAAGATGTAAAAACCCTGCACATAGGAAAATATAAAAGCTACATGATAAAATGCCCCTCATCCTATAAGGACTTAGTATAGACAAGGGCATCCGACATTACTAAGGGCATAGTATAGACAAACAAAATTTATAAATTCAGAGTCAGATTCATATTACACATGGCACACAACAGATCATAAAAAATTCAAAATCATCAAACACCTCGTAGAAACAAACCGTTCCACAGCTAGCATTGCCACTGTCTTAAAAGCTCCCCTTGGCTACCTGCTTATGATCCCTGTGATTCCATTCACATTTGAAAATTCAGAAACAAAATTAAACTTGCAGATACAGATTCCATTGATTCCCTCCTCTCAAAACAGCCGAGTCAAACACTAGCCAATAAGACCAGAGCCATGGCATACTTTCTTCGACCCACCCTACGCCTTGGCCCCAATTCCCATGTGCCACACACTCATCGGCACATCCTCCCCTCCAATGAGTGGTTTATTTTCCCCCACTCCACATCCCTCCCCCTCAACCCAACCTCCCTTGGTCTCTCTTAACGTCCACTACAAAACTATTTGCCAGATGAAGATGGAGGCCTTGAAACAGCTGCGACTTCAATCTTGGTTCACAAACTTTCCCATTCCCTCCCACACACATCTTCCCTTTCCAAACCACCTCACATTGATTCCACTTCTTTCATCTCATTATACTCACCCCTTCCATCCAAACCCACATAACGTGCCACCTTTACAACCTTCACAAAACAACATTCTACTAAATGCAGAACCTCCATCGAACAATATCAAGAGCCTTTGGTGAAGTGAGGATAACCAGAGGTCTTTGCTCCCATCTGTGAACCTTGCTATCCCACCTCTCTAAACAGAAGGCTTATAAAATGTGGTTACATGTGCCCATGGCTCAAGCTACATGGGACAATATGCTTGAGGAAAGGCAGTGGATGACTTCAGCCACTGCAGGGCATATGACACCCAAACTGAGGCACAAAATACTTTTCCATGAGGATGAAGTTTTGGCAAAAATTGGGCTCTATTATCCTCATATCTGATACGAGAAGCATTGCAGATAACCAAATAAAGATCTGATTTCAATGAGGAAGAGGGTACCTGCATCAGCACTTTGTGGAAAAAAACTAACCACCAAAAAGTAATAATACCACTACTTGGTATTTTAAATTTGGTCACCAATGGCCATCTCAGCTACACACATTTAACAGTGGCAAAATTAAACAGACTCTTCCGTCAGTTTGGAACAAATAGAGGAGCACGAAGAACAAAACAAGAATCTTTGGAAAATACTGCAGAATGAAATAAAAAATATATACATGGTGAGTATATTATTTGCAGTGAAAGCATTTGTCAAAGAATTTTTATTCTCCTACAAACCAATCAGTGGAGCAAGAATCTCTTCATCATGGATTGATTGAAAAGCCATAGCTAAACACAAAGAGACATAAATATACTGCCAAGTAGACTGTGTTGATGACTTTAATGCTTAGGAGGTAACACTATTTAAAAATACTTCTTAAGGCTAGCTTAGAGTCGGTATCTATAAAGGAATAGCCAAGTCCTAACCAAAGACATAGTTTACACGAGGAGACATAACTTAAGTAATGACTGTACTTGGTGTAGAGATGATTTAAAATAAAAAATATCATAGTTACTAAGGCATCAGATCTGCCACAGTGATAAGTATGACAAGAAGCATAATTGCAGTTTTACACTACAATATATTTACTGCAACTAGATTTAATGCTTTGCATGGTGCTTAAAACTTGAAAATATATATTGTTTTGAAACAGCTATGCCTGGCCTCTTTTAACGTTTTTTCCTTGTCCTCTTTGTGAAGGCATGTGTTTGGTCACCCCCTTTCTACGCAGTTTTTCGTGGATTGTGAGATGCCAGGTGCATGAGGAAATAGAAGGAATATCTGTAGATAGGCTGGCCACCTACCACCCCCTGCCATATGTACTTGCAACGGCTTGCGGGGTATTATGTAGATGAAAAATGTCGACATATGGAAAACAGCTTGCATGCTTCTTTTCATTAAAACCCTATTAGTGGGGCATCATCGTAATTTACTAAAATTATACAGGGTTTAGCAGCAATGAAATTAAGTTTAAATCCCTTGCTCAGGAATCATTAACTTTC
Source organism: Hetaerina titia (assembly GCA_037158775.1). Lineage (NCBI taxonomy): Eukaryota > Metazoa > Arthropoda > Insecta > Odonata > Calopterygidae > Hetaerina > Hetaerina titia. Next base: position 1,506,731 of record CM073778.1, on the reverse strand, counting down.
TTAGGGCATGGAATCATTACTTCCCTGATTAGAGTAAGTAGGGTCATCTACTCTCTACTGTGATCAACTCAAATGTTGGTTTCTCTAAGTGGGAGTTGACATCATCCCAACAAAATCCCTTGCCGTAGGTATATGTGTGAAAATCACACACACATTCTGCAAGGATTTCAGGAATCACTGCTGTGCACCAATTAGGTCTCTCATGGAGGCCGAGTAATCAGAAGAATATTTCCAGATGGATTCATTCTGATTGCGTTGTCCAAGAGCATCATCATCCCGGGCTTGAACACAGGACCCAACAGTAAGTGCCCCACCAGCTAGGCCACCATGCCTCTTTTGCATGATGACAACACCCCAAATAATCAGAACAATGATTGCCTACCAAAAGAAAGGTGCACACAGGGGGCAAAGGGAGATAATATTCCCATGAGAGAACATCTTCCCATCAATAATTACATTGGCCATTAGATTGCCATTTTACGGTATACTAGTCATGAATGCATTATGCACACCCACTTGACCCACCCACCCACAGTGGTTAATTTCCATATAAATTAATGCAATATTTTATGAAGGATTAAAGATAAGGTATGCAAAGTGACCACACTTTGTGGTATCTGAGCCATATGCAGCATCCTCTGCTAATGGTACATTTTCACCAGCATGCCACCAACAAAAAGGAAGTCTAGTAATAACCCAGAGATGTTAACTCTTATAAAAAATTGAGTAACCATTCTGAAGAGATTTCCTTGATAGGCAGAATACTGCAGCACCCACACCTTACCAGTTACATAGTGTATTTACACACCAAAATGCAAGCTGCCTAAGCTTTCCCTATGGCAGCCAGAATTACAGTCCGTGAAAGTTTACTGTAATTTTCTTGCAATAAACCTTAAGTAGACGAGGAAAGTGCTGAATAAATGAGGTGCATATGAATTATTGGAGGAGATTTGTGGTAAAAGTAGAGAAGATGAATGAATCATGGGTAGTGGGAGAATGTCAATTGGATGGGCAGGTATATACAAACAATAACCACAATGGCCAAAACAACTTGAAGATGCAATCGTGAAAAACTTAATTGCATCTCAGTGGTCAAACGTATGTTGAGATTTATGTTTTGCCCCATTCCAAGGATTTAACAAAAGCACACACTCTCTGATCACAAAAAGAAAATATGTAACTATTACTGTGGTGCTCTGTAGGGAATTAATCCTTCCCATGGATCCATGCATAAGCCAAACACACAAGGACACGCAAAAGCATCTTGTGACTGCTGCGATGAGAATAAACCATTTTCAAGTATCAATTAGAAGTACTCACTCACTCCCCTGTTTGTGCTTCCATCACGTAACTGTCCCTGACAAAGAGCTTAGCCTCCTGGAAACATTCACAGGATGCAATACTCACACTAGACACCAGAACAATCCTTGGAGAGGGATAATTCAGCATATAGCACTATTTTGAGCCTCCAATTTTCAGCGCATGAGCTGCAAGTATTTCTCATGAGCAGATTTCCAAGAATTGGGGCAAAATCCCATAAATCTTCACATTAAGCCCTCGAGACGTTCAACTTATTTCAAGAGGTATTCGAAATTGTTATGGCCCTTCTTTGGAGTGTCTTTCATTTAACATAGGGTAGTCAAAGAGCTCTCATCTTATTGTTGCAATTCTTAAGAAGATCAATTTCTAATTAAGATACGCAATTGAATGGCAAAACTAACAACAACATTCACACAACAGTACAAGGACCATCATTAATAAAAATGTTACAACCCTTGCAAAGCACACATAAAATTCATTAGCATTCTAAACACCACATCAGTGATTCTCAAATGCCTTTGAATTGAGACCCTAGGTTTGACTGGCTTTATGATGACAAACCAAAGCACATCCAGGGGGAAAACCCGAGGTTCAGGAAATAATAGTCTACAGTAGTATTACAAATATGTCAGCATACCTTGGATTCTAAGTGTTGAGTTACTACTTCTTTTAATCCAGTATACAGCCTCTCCCCATGTTTATGGAGAACCATGGTATAGGCATTCCTGTATAGCTCTTCAAAGCTTAGGCCAGAATTGTTTTTCCTCTGAATTTCTTGAATAGCATTTTTGAGGAGGGCCCAAATATTTTCCACGTACTTCTCGTCCATGGTCATCTAAAATGTTGGATTTGACAATGTAATTCGTCTTAAATGGTTTTCTTGATTCCACCACCTTAATAATTGATCGAACTACGCCATTGATTAAATACTACTGTTTTCACAGGGCACAAAATGTAAACCTAATCGTAAAAAAACAATCGTCACGGTAAAATGTCAACGCGATTTCCGGAAATACACGGCACACAACGAGGTAAATGTCATTCTCCAAGCAAGGGGTAAAAACACTAATAACTAGAAAATCCTATAGTCATATATTACCAAGCATTCCCGACTGCCCTTGACCCTTGAGAGCATGTAGTGCGGTTTCCATTGCGTCCACGCTTCAAAGGATTGATTCATCGCAGTAACAATACAATGGTTGGTATACTTTTACAATTATTTAATCAATAAATTAATTTTGTAATGGGCTGGCTTAACACAATTCATGGCAGAAACTAAACAAACAAATTCTGGCTGGCTGCCTCCACAACAATGGAACATTGGATGAAGGGAAATAATTTGCTATGTAGGAAGAAGTATTGAAAAACAATGTGACAGAATATTTAGAATACGAGCATATTAGAACATGACTTGAAGGCAGTACGAATCTCAATTATCATATATGCCACTACGAGAAGGTGTGCACAAAACCTCGGACTTTCGATGAGGTTCAAGAAATATAAATACAAATCAGAGGCACCGAAACAAAAACAACAGATTGTTGTTATTTAAACGCTTCTCACTAACTACACAAAGAAAGAATGTACAACATCACACAGAAGGTACATCGTATCCGTTTTACATCGCTTGAAATATTGGCATAAGGTAACTTACCGGGAAAGCCCTGATTCTCATCTTCCCTTCTTTTTTAGGAAGCCCACTTTTCATCATTTTCGCCTCTTCTCTTTAACAGTTCTCTTTAGAAAACATAAGACCAAAGCTCACAACACATCAACTATGGCTCTGTAAGCGTAGGAGCTCAGTAATTACTCAGGTCTTCTGCATACATTACAGGTTATCAGGGGCACATTTAGCTTAACTTCTAGCTGAAAACCAAAAAGAAATGTGTGGTCTATATTAGACACAATAAGCCCCCAGATGTCGAAACAACCTGTCTCTCACGGATTATAGTTGAGACATGAAACACTTGAGACAAAACATTTCATAACTTCAAACACATGAGAATGTGTGGCGTATCATATAAATCGGATCTTAGGACAAAAATGAATTATATTGTTGTTTACACCAAGACTGAATGATTAACCAAAGCTTTCTCAAATGCACTTCAACATTTTCTTGCCAAAAATTCTTGACCGTATCCTCTGTATCACACGAACAGCGCACGTTCGCCAACTATAAATATTTAACCTACTGCTTTACTAAGATCTTGTGTCCACTTATATCACTTACAAATAAATTTACATGTGCCGAGTCATATAATGACTTTCGGGTATAACTATTTCACAGACGTCTTGTTTTGTGCGGAACAGTTGATGTTGACAGAGAATACGATACAGTGGCCCTACTGTTAATCATGTAAAATATTTCAACAATCATGAAATATGATTATATTAACATTTTATAAATAATTTTAAAACAATTTCGACTGGACTAAATTAAAATTTGTACATTTATCGGTTATAAATCTGTTCTAAATCACTGAGTTCCGAGAGTTCTGACAACAGCGCTTTAGTGGACAATAATGAAGTTCCGTCAATATCACGAGAATCGATGGTTGACGAGTCTGTAATAAATCGTTTTAATACGTAAATAATGCATTGTCACACGAATCTCATGAAAAAGTACTTACGAATTACCGTTATTTTATATTACAAATGCTTTCTGTCTTGTAAGAATAATAAATTACGCACACTATGTTATCGTTTAATTTTATAAGTTCAGAAATGAGGCTGAAATAAGTCCTTCACAATCATTTATAATGCCAAATAATAATATGTTTACACGACTGATGTCTCTCAAAGATAAAAATCTGAATTTTACCAGGTTTCTACTTCCCAAGTAAAAAAACAACAATTATAGTATCGCATTTGCCAAATAGTCTATAGAACTAGCGTTCACACTCATCGCAAAAAACAGAGGCTAATTTATAACGAAACATGAAGCATTGTGGAGGCAATATGCTCGTCACCAAACAAGGGAAACCGTGCAGATTTTGGTGTGGTACGACGTGACCTAATTAGAATGAATACCATTGCTAACATACATTAACATATAGTGTATATCCATGGACACAAATTGATTTAAATATCCCTGTTGCAATGGCGAGGGGCTTGCGGAATTTTCAAATCTCATATACAGCTATTTTCTTTGTTAGAAATTTGCCATTCCAGTCCTTTGCCCCCGCGAACTGTCATAAAAGTAATGATCTCTATCGAAAAGGTGGAGCATTTAATGTGCACAGGTTTCCCGGAAATTAATAAATTTCCTTACTTTAACTCTGGGGTAGTACAATTTTGGGCCGTCATGGAATAAAAGTACCAAATAAAAAGCCCTCTTCACACTACCTACTTCTCGTAATGATGTCCTCATAAATATTCAATTCATATTGAAAATCCCGCAAGTCATAATTCATGCCACATTTTTGAAGTAGCATATCCGATTTTATTCTACTTCTTGGCATTGAAGTTTTCGTTAAAACATTCCTGGTAAGAAGTTGTGGAATATTAATTACAACTTTGACTCTGTTACACCGATGTTGACATGCTCCAAGGCGTTGATATTTGGGACAATATATTTGGTTTATTATTTTAGAGTAAAATATTTGGTATCATTGTATATCCGTGAAAATACTTGAATAATAATCTTTTGTTAATATAGGTTTCGAGACGTTTTAATATGGCCATACTGTAAAAGAATAATCAATAATGGAGTACATACTGAATCTGTGCCTTACGAGTAACGTATAAGCACTGAATAACATCACCAAAGCAAACAAAAAAAACCTTCACCTAACAATTTTGCACGTTAACTTAACTTCAAAATTTGTCTAGAATTTTAATACAGGATACGTCTAACGAAGGGGCGCTGGCATCATACAATTTGTGGGTTTATCGGAGTTGCCAACGTTGACATATCAATCGCTTGTTTTTGTTTGTGTTCCTCGAAAAGATCGTATGAAAGATTTTATAAGTCGATTTAATTGACTTGTTCATAGGTGATTTTTATGTTCCATGTAATGAAGATAGTATTGATTGCCATCAGTAAATCATAAGTCGTGTGTTAACGCAGTTAATATAATAGTCAAATATGACTAGAAGGTAAGATTAGTCTAAACTCTGAATTTCGACAATGAGCAAGTATTCTAGTGATTCCGATTCCTCCGGAAATGATTCCTATCACCGTAGAAAGAAAAATTCAGGAAGAAATAAAGGAAGGTTTGTGTTCAATGTTTTAAATTTTATAATTTTAGTGCCTCCATTGAATATTGCTACTTTTGAATGTGACACATTTTCTCTGAACGGTCCCTAAGGTATGTTTGCCTATAATGTTAGAAACAGCCAAAAATCGGGATAGATAAACACTGTTTTTACTTGTGTTCCCACCCTGCTCTGTCTTTGCTTAATTCTTTTGCATCCATCAAATCTATACATGCATCATCATTTGTCCCAAATACATGATATTCAGCATATTAACAGTATATTTGACCGTATTCATCAATGACTTTCTCAGCCCAACCAGCAAGCCATTTCTCTTCACCCATCTGTTGGCTCTTTCGACTCATATCCATTCTCTGAATATGGTGAAACCTGCGTTGCACACGTCATTCATAAGTGGCAATTTTAAGTGCATTTAATTACATTTTCCCCTAGCCTGCTCTTTCCGAATCCTATACTTCAGGAAACTCTCAAGTACTCCATACACACCCGATTTAATTGACATTTTCTGTTATCTGACACACCATGTTTTACTTCTTACAATAATCTGGATACAAATTACCTTGCTATTATTTCAGCGTTTGGGATACGTCCAATTTTTTACGTTATGCATAAGCATACTGCCAATGGAGTCTCTTCCTCTATACTCACTTTTTTTATTTATGTTTTGCCAATATATACAAATACATCACTTCATTTACTTCGCCCTTTCTCCTATTATGTAATCTTCTTTTCCCATACCCATTGTTACCCAGATCTAGGAGTACATCGGAATCGAGTAGTTCAGGAAGTAGACATTCTACTGTAAGAAAGCGCTCACGAAAGAAAAGGAAATGTAAGAGCCGTCGTTCCCGAAGTCGGGATAGAAAAGTAAAATCAAGCAGGTACATTGAAGTTGTTCCCTTGTATTGTCTCAAATCCCAATCAAATGCCTTTTTATTGTGTTGCTGTAAATTTGATGCTGATATTGAATTTTCCCTCTTCTGTTGGTTTTGCATTGATGTTGTCTTGTTACAGAAGTCGCCATAACCGTAGTGGTGATGATAGATCTAGGAGCAGCTTGAGGTCCAAGTCATGGTCCAGATCAAGATCTAACTCGAAATCCAGATCAACTTCCCCAACCAGTAATAAACGGTTCAAGAATTACAAAAGGTTAGCTCAGTAATTGAATCATTTAAAATTAGCAAATTAATATACCGTTGTCATTAATTTGAACTATACAATGGTTATGTCATGATAGATTATCATGAGATAATTTTCACTTCAATATACCCACATCATAGCATGTCAATGAATTTTAAAATGTGCATTCTGCAGGTTATACATTCTTTGTATTGCATGAGTGAACTTCAGCTTAGGTTCCTCTTTTTCTTCCTACAAAAAAATCTTGTACGTCTCATACAACATATTTCTCTCTTCTTTAAAATGAGTAGTTGCATAAAAAATTAGGAAGTTCTTTTAGTCATGAAATTCTGTGACATGGGTAAATTTAGATTAATGGTTGGGGGTTATTGAGAACCTCCAGTCGCACGGATCTCTGCATTTAAAAATAAATTGTGTTAACAACATTGTCAGGCTGAAAATGTGTTAAGCTAATTAGCTCCTTGAAAACTTATGTTTGTGGAGGAGATGTTCTTAGTTCTATTTGTATGCTTCGTGGATAAAATATTGAGCTGCTTGAAAAACAGGGTATCACAATGAAAACATGCTGCATGCACCAATTCTTGCTCTCTGTATACAGCAAAGTGAGGGACTCTGCATTCTTGGCCTCTGTACAAATGCTTGTCTGCAGGTCCCCATCATCTGGATCCCAGGACTCACACAACCGCAATGAGTTTAAGAGCAGTGCACGAGTGACTTCCCTCCGGGAGGCCCCATTATGCTCATCGAGTGGTGCTGCAGGTCGAGGCAGCAGCGAGGACCAGATGAGTGCCAAGTTGCAAGCAGCAAAGCGGGCCGCACAGACGGCGGACCAGCTTCTCCGCCAGCAGGGAGTCCTCTTGCCATCACCACAACTGCCCACCAGCAGCTACAACACATCGGCTAAACTGCTAGCATCGAGCAATCCAAGCAGAAGTAAGCATCTTCTTCGAGTAGCTGTGGTTATTGGGGGAGATTAATGAAAAATTCTCTCACATCCTGGATTTCCCTCCCATGGACTACAACCTTGACATAGTGGAAGAGCTTCGGCATTGACCCCTAGAGCTGTGCTGGCGGGAGTGATAATAATTGCTCCTGGTAGGGTCACCCCAGATAGGTCGAAGGTTAGGAGTAACACAAAAAGCAGTCCACTCAGGGTCTGTTCCTCAGCGACCCGGCTGCAAAGGCATCTGATCCCAGTGTGGTAGCCTTTAACTGATGGTGTCATGTTAAAAACACTATTGAGGAAGGCAACGAGACTTCCATGGTCATCGCCCCACAAAACCCTTGTAAGGGAAAACCGACAGCAGCAGGAGCATGCAGAAGAAGAAGACGAAATTATTTAGAATAAGAACATGGAATGTCAGTTCGTTGTCTCGGGCGTGACTTCATGGAATCGACTTAACATAATGAAAAGAGAAACTTTATAATTCCACAGGGATTTATTAGACGGACGACCTAGGTTTCGACGTGACACGTCATCATCAGGTACTTTTTGCAAAGAAGACAGAGAATATATAGTCACAGAAAATTGGGGGGGGGAAGAGGGGGAGAGATCGGGGAGGGGGGAAAGGCGAGAAGAGAGAGACTACTCCCTGGTCTGAGGAGAGGGTTAGGGGGTGGAAGAGGGGAAACCCCAGGGGGGGGTGGGGGGGGTTTGGCCTGGAGGTGGTTAAGGGGGCTGAGAACATAGGGACTAGAAGAAAGGAAAGGAGTAGGAACTCCGTAATCTAAGGAAGGGGGTGGTAGTGTAGGGGACGCGTGGGTCAGGAGGGAGATGGGAAATCCCGAGTATAAGTAAAAATGCTGTATTAAGAGCCGGTAGGGGAGGTAAGGTAGGTGAAGAATCATTAGGTGTGCAAGGAAGGAAGGTCTAGAAGGGGGGAGTGGGAAGGGTACAAGATTTCGTTAACAATATTAATCTTATTTTGAACACATTTCAAAATTTCATATTGCTCCAGCGCGTCAAGCCTCTGTCCTTTCCTCTCAATATGCAGGAACTCTGGCACAAAATCACTCAGATGATTCTCGTCCAGCAGATGTTTGGCAAAGAGAGACGTCGAGTCCTTATTTTTGAAGCACGATTGGTGTTCCTTGATCCTTTCTTTAAACTTTCTCCCAGTCTGGCCGATGTATCCTGCTCCACATTGACAATTTAATTTATACACGCCACTTTTCTCACTTGTAGGAATTCTGTCTTTGGTATGAGAAATTAAATTCCTCATGCACAGTTGGTTATAAAACGCTAGTTTTATTTTGTCTTTGGGGATTTTCCTGCATACCCTCATGGATAATGGGCCTAAATAGAGAAACCTTCTCCATTGAGCACTTGATGTATCGCTAGGTATAGACCCATAAATACAGTTTCTGGCTAACTTGGATATTTTCCTCTTATAAAGTTTGTCTATTAATTTTTCCGGGTAGCCATTGTAAGATCTTTTTACCAACGTGAACCCGAAAGTAGCCGTGAACCTAGCGCAAGACCTCCTTCGGAAGTCCATTTCGACTCCCATTGTCTATGAACTGTGTCTTCTTCTCTCCTTGTGCGTCTCCCAGAATTATTTCGTCTTCAACGGACAGTTTTACAAACAGTCCAATGGTTTAGCCATGGGCTCTCCCCTGTCCCCTGTCTTAGCAGATATTTACATGGACGCATTGGAAAAGGACTTATTTTCCTCTCCCCACCCCCTCACCAGGAACGTAGTTAGCTGGCACAGATATGTGGACGATGTTTTATGTGTCTGGTCCGGGACGGATAGACAATTGGACAATTTTCTCTCCCACTTAAATTCATTAAAATCCAATATTCAATTTTCTATCGAAAAGGAAGAAAACGGTTGCCTGAATTTTCTAGATATCTGCATTTCAAGGTCCCATGAGAAATTGCAATTTTCGATATTTAGGAAAGACACATACACGGGCCATGTTATTCATTTCACCTCCAGACATTGCTTTTCACAAAAACTTGCAGCATTTCATTCCATGATCAATAGACTAACTTCAATACCAATGACGGTTTCCAGGGTTTTAAAGGAACTTAATATTATTAAGACAATAGCAGTGAACAATGGCTACCCGGAAAAATTAATAGACAAACTTTATAAGAGGAAAATATCCAAGTTAGCCAGAAACTGTATTTATGGGTCTATACCTAGCGATACATCAAGTGCTCAATGGAGAAGGTTTCTCTATTTAGGCCCATTATCCATGAGGGTATGCAGGAAAATCCCCAAAGACAAAATAAAACTAGCGTTTTATAACCAACTGTGCATGATGAATTTAATTTCTCATACCAAAGACAGAATTCCTACAAGTGAGAAAAGTGGCGTGTATAAATTAAATTGTCAATGTGGAGCAGGATACATCGGCCAGACTGGGAGAAAGTTTAAAGAAAGGATCAAGGAACACCAATCGTGCTTCAAAAATAAGGACTCGACGTCTCTCTTTGCCAAACATCTGCTGGACGAGAATCATCTGAGTGATTTTGTGCCAGAGTTCCTGCATATTGAGAGGAAAGCACAGAGGCTTGACGCGCTGGAGCAATATGAAATTTTGAAATGTGTTCAAAATAAGATTAATATTGTTAACGAAATCTTGTACCCTTCCCACTCCCCCCTTCAAGACCTTCCTTCCTTGCACACCTAATGATTCTTCACCTACCTTACCTCCCCTACCAGCTCTTAATACAGCGTTTTTACTTATGCAATGAATACAAATTACCCAAAGCCGTACTCTTGGGGGCACTAGTTAGGGGACACGGGGGAGGGTGCAAAGAATCAGGATAACTGCAGCAGGCGAAACACCTGGTGTTATATTCTAAAATTCATTATTCTTCTCTGAAGAGGCCTGCTTGGCAGGCGAAACACCTGGTGTTATATTCTAAAAACTACCTCACCACCCACAACTAACAAAAGGCCTACCTGCTATCTTCAAAAAAATTAAATACACACCCACGTTTGTCAGTCAAACCAAACTGAAACATCTTTTCAAAAATCCTAAAGATCCTATTGAGACCTTAGACAAATCCGGAATCTACCAAATCTCCTGCCCACATTGTGATCTTTCTTATATCGGACAAACACGCAGAAACATTCGCACACGCTTCAAAGAACACACTGCTTGTTACAGGCTGGGAAACATTAACAAATCGTCAGTCGCCCAACACATGCACGATAACTCACACAACATCACAATTGAAGACCTACAGCTAATAAAACATGTGCCCAATCATTTACTCGACTGTTATGAAAGTCTTTACATACAAAAATCGGAAGGAAAACTCATAAACAGTGACAACGGTCCGATATCTTCGTCTCTTTTTTCCCTTTCCCTTCCTGAGTCATGACCTTCCCTTCACCTACGGTCATAAACGGCCCAGTCTAACCCACTCAATTCCCCCCCAACCCCTGCCCCGAGCCTCAAATCACCCATACATTGTATCTAACCTTGCACCCATACATTGTATCCCCCTTCCCATTCTTTCCCAATTATATCACCAACCCTTCCCCTCCCTCTCTCCTCCCTGGTTTCCCCCCCCCTACTCATCGTTACTTATATCTCGGCTCCGACGAATTTTCATTATTCTTCTCTGAAGAGGCCTGCTTGGCAGGCGAAACACCTGGTGTTATATTCTAAAAAGTTATCCTTATTCTTTGCACCCTCCCCCGTGTCCCCTAACTAGTGCCCCCAAGAGTACGGCTTTGGGTAATTTGTATTCATTGCATTCATTCGGCCGTAGTACGTTCCCTTTTGCTTTGTTTTTACTTATACTCGGGATTTCCCATCTCCCTCCTGACCCACGCGTCCCCTACACTACCACCCCCTTCCTTAGATTACGGAGTTCCTACTCCTTTCCTTTCTTCTAGTCCCTATGCTCTCAGCCCCCTTAACCACCTCCGGGCCAAACCCCCCCCCACCCCCACTGGGGTTTCACCTCTTCCACCCCCTAACCCTCTCCTCAGACCAGGGAGTAGTCTCTCTCTTCTCGCCTCTCCCCCCTCCCCGATCTCTCCCCCTCTTCCCCCCCCCCAATTTTCTGTGACTATATATTCTCTGTCTTCTTTGCAAAAAGTACCCGATGATGACGTGCCACGTCGAAACCTAGGTCGTCCATCTAATAAATCTATGTGGAATTATAAAGTTTCTCTTTTCATTATGGAATGTCAGGACAATGTTGAGCACAGGCAAATTAGAGAATATTAAGTGAGAGATGGAAAGAGGTAATATAGATGTTTTAGGTCTATGCGAGGTGAGATGGAAGGATAGCGGGGATCACTGGAGTGATAACTATAGAATCATATACAGCGGTGGGGACGAGAGCCAATGAGGGGTTCTGTAATATTAAATAAAGAGGTAGGAAGAAGTGTAGTCAACGTGGAGCAAGCAATGGATAGATTATTACTAGTAGAAATTAAAGCAGAACCGACGAACTTGGTCATTGTTCAGGTATACATGCCACCGAGCAACCACAAGGAGGAAGAAGTCGATAGGATGTACGATGAGTTAGAGGATATAATCGCGTGTGTTCCTGCAGGGAAACATTTGATAGTGATGGGGGTTTGGAATACGATGGCAGGCGAAGGAAGAGATGGTGGTGAGGTGGGGGACTACGGTTTAGGCATGAGGGATGAACATGGGGAGAAAGCAATCAGTTCTGCAGGAGATAGGGGTTAGTATTCACCAACACATGGTTTAGAAACCACAAAAGGCATAGGCATACATAGAAAATACCAGGTGACTCAGAAAGGTATCAGTTAGATTATATTCAGGTTAGGCACAGGTTTAGGAACAGTGTGATAAATTCACATAGCTTCCCGGGAACGGATGAGGACTCTGACCACAATTTAGTTGTTATGAAATGTTACGTCCGTTTCAAAAAGATAATGCAGGGGTGGCGGGTTAGGAAATGGTATGTAGAAGCATTAAATGGATTAACAAGGAAGGAGTATCAGCAGGCTGTAGAGAAAATGATGGATGACGGTAAAGAACTGAGTACAATCGAGGAAAAATGGGAATGTATCAAGCAAGGGATATCGGAAGCAGCAAAAGACACTATAGGAACAGTTAACGGGAAGAGGATAAGGAAACCATGGGTAACGGAAGAGATGATTGCAAAGATGGATGAGAGAAGAAGGTGGAAGAATGTAAACACAGAGTTAGGCAAAATGAAGTACAAAGAGTTAAACAATGAATTGAGAAGGGCCACAAATAAAGCAAAAGAAGAATGGTGGAAAATGCAATGCAAGGATATGGAAAGTTTACAGAAGAAGGGTGAAATTGGTGCTCTATACAGCAAGGTTAAGTTATTATCGGGAAGTAAGAAGGCAAGATCTGTGCTAACAGTTAAAGATAAGTGGGGTAAGATAATAGTTGAACCAGGATAAATCCAAGAGATATGGAAGGAATATATAGAAACACTGTATGGCAAAGAACTTAGGCCGACAAGGTTAGACATAGAAAAGGAACATGACGTAGAAGAAGATAGCTTAGGTCCAGTCATACTCGATGAAATAGAAAGGGCATTAAAGGAGATGAAAGCAAATAAGGCCGTAGGGGTGGACAACATCCCTGTAGAACTGTTGAAATGTTTAGGAAAAGGTGGGAAGAAGGCCCTATATGGACTGATTCATAGTATCTATGAAGAAGGAATCTGGCCGGAAGACTTTGTAAGTTCAGTGCTAGTTCGTATTCCGAAAAAGGTAAAGGCTACGTCATGTGAGGACTAGAGAACAATAAGTTTGATATCCCACGCAGGTAAAGTTGTTCCCAAGATCATCAACAAAAGGGTGGAGAGTAGGACAAATGATTACTTAGATGATGATCAGTTTGGTTTTAGGAAGGGGAGAGGTATGCGTGATGCCATTGCAGTAATGAGATCACTAATCGAGAGGAATATAGAATACAATCAGGACGTATATATCTGTTTCGTAGATTTTGAAAAGGCAAATTGGGAAAAATTAATGAGTGTATTGCAGAAAATGAGTAGATTTGAGGAATAGGAGGCGTCCACTACCTGTACATGTCTCACACTGCTCAGGTGCGAGTGGGGAACGGAGAGTCTGGATGGGCAGTGTTAGGAAGAGGGGTAAGGCAGGGTTGTCCATTATCACTGGTGCTGTTCAACATATATGTGGAGGAAATGATTAAAGAGGCATGGGAAGAACTGGAGGTGGTAGTGAAAGCCAGAGGGGAGTTCATAAAATCAGTTAGGTTTGCTGATGACCAGGCTTTGGTTTGTCAGTTAGGCAAGGGGTTGCAAGCATTGCTGAGTGAATTGGAAACTCAGTGCGATATCAATGGGATGAGAATCAATATTAATAAAACAAAGGTTATGTGATTTTCCAAGAAGAAAAAGGCTAAGGTCAACATTAAAATAAGAGGGCAACAACTAGAGCAGGTAGAACAGTTTACATATCTCGGAAGTGTTTTGGACCCATATGGTCAAAGTAATAGGGGCGTAAGGAGAAGAATTGCACTAGGCAAGGAGGCTTTCTCAAGGAGGAAGGAGTTGATGATGGGGACGTTGAGTAGGGACGTTAAGAAAAGACTCGAAAAAACTTTGATATGGAGCGTAGTTATGTACGGCGCAGAAAGGTGGTCGCTGAAGCAGGAGGATAGACGTAGATTGGAGGCTTTGGAAAAGCGGGTGTAGAGAAGAATGGAGAAGGTTAAATGGACTGAAAGGAAAACAAATGAGGAAGTACTGGAGATGGTGGGTGAGGAGAGGGGTTTGTTGAGAGAAATGCTATGGAGGCAGGAAAAATGGATGAAAGGCGTATTGAGCGGTGGTGGGATTTTGAGGAAGGTAATAGAGGGGAGAATGTTGGGCAAGCGAGGAAAGGGCAGGAACAGGATAGGGATGTTGGATGGGATGAAGGGAGGAAGGAAGTACACAGAGATGAAGAGGGACCTCATGTAGATTAGGTTGCTGGATTGGGTTTTGTTTGGAGTCACGAAATATTTATTTGATAATGGTGTCAATTCAAAAACCTACCTTAACCGTTAGATTACCTTAAAAAAATCCTGGATTCGAACCTTGGCCTTCAAGATGGAAAGCATAAAGTAGCCACCACACCATCTCGACCCCAACATCTTCCATCTTTCATTTGCCACACTATTATTCTAGAACTGTTATGTAATGCTAGTAAAATACTGTGTGGAATAACCTCATGGAATAGCTACCCAATCTGTCAGGGTGTGTGCAAATGTTCCATACTGATATTTAGTGGGTTTTTCTGATAAAATTAGGTTTTGATATATTAAAGAAAGCGATATTCCTTGTCAGCAATCTCCAAAAACCCATAAAACACCTGCCAAGTGCACTTTTCTTTTTTTTTTGCCTGTATTGGGCCTAGCCATGTTGAAACAAACACCAGTAATCCTTAGATTGCTGAAGTTAGCAACATTGGCCCTAGATGGGGTATGGTGGCTAATCTTCATATTTATACTGCAGTGCTACTCTGGTTATCCGTCTGAAAGTGGTATGCAAAAGAAACATGGGTCATCACAAAGGACTGTGAATGCATCAGGACTCCTGTCGAAGAACGCCCCAGCAATCAACAATGTCTATACTCACACTGTGGTGCTATTCTACTGTTAGGTTTCAAATAAACACAGAATAGCTGACGCTACATTCCTAAGCCTTGCCTAGATGAATGCTTCCTGACACCCTAGACTGCAATGGGCCCCTTTTCATTTCTCTGTACTTACCCCTTTATTCTATCCAACATCCCTCTGTCACAGTCTTCAACATCCCATCCACAATCATAATGCTCTGAATCCATCATTTCCATCTCTTTTTCATTTCTCACAAAAATCTGCTTTCCTTCTCCCCCTTGCCGTACCCTTCCTTATTTGTTTTCCTTTCCGTCCTCATGACCATCTTCACACCCACATTTCAAATGGCTCCAATCCACACCTATCATCCTGCTTCAGTTACCATGTTTCTGCGCCATACAAAATCACACTGCTTAACAAATTTTAATGAGACTTTTATTAACATCCTTACTCAACGTCCTTGACATAATTTTCCTTTGTGAAACCTTATTTGCCTGATGTAATTCTTTGTCTTATGTCCCTACTACTTTGACCATTTTGGTCCAAAACAGTTCTGAAATAAAACGATAAAACTGTTCCACTTGCTCTAGTTTTTGAACTCAAAATTTAATATTTAACTTAGCTTTCCTCTTTTTTGAAAATGGAATAACCTTTTGTGTGCACTTATTCTCACACCATGCCTATATCACTAGTTTTCCAATATGCTCTGCAATGATTGTAATGCCTTAACTTACTGGCTGACTAAAGCTTTATCATTCCCAAATTGAACTGATTTTTTGCATTGTCCACCAACTTTCATTCCTGTCTCCAGTTTTACCCATGCTGCTTTAAGCATTTCCTCCAAAATACATGTCCTGTATATGCTGAAAATCATTGGTGAGAGTGGACACCATGCCTTTACTCCTCTTCTTTATGTTGTCTATCCTGACTCTCCATTGGTCTCTGGCATTAGGGCAGTTAGAGACATTTACAGATTGTGGATAAGTTGTATATTACTACCTTGAACAAAAAGTTCCCGGAATAACCACCGTGTGGCGCTCCCATCGTTCCGATTTGAGTTCTGTTTTTTTTGTTAAATTGGTACATCTGTTGTTGATATTCCCTTTAAATCTTAGTGTCATAACTTGACATTTACAAAAGTTACGTAGCCAAGAGTACATCTATCTCTGCGTGTGTTGGCGATTTTTTACAATTGCAGAAATGGATTTAAATTTGCAACAACGAACTTGTATTAAATTTTGCGTAAAAAACGGATTTAGTGGCGCACGGACGTTGGAAATGTTGGAAAAGTGTTTCGGCAACGATTCTCTAAAAAAAACGGTCGTTTACCAGTGGCTCGAGCGGTTCAGAAGTGGTCGTGAGTCAATCGAAGATGATGAACGCAGTGGCAGACCATCGACATAAGTCGGTGAAAAAATTGATAAACTAAAAGAAATGTTGGTCAATAACCGCAAATTAACCATCAGAGAAATAGCGGAGGACTTGAACATTGCCTATGGATCCGCCCAAGACATTGTGGTTAATGATTTGGGTTTCCGTCGTGTAGCAGCAAAGTTGGTGCCAAAAGACCTCAATTTCATGCAAAAAAGAGACCGTGTTGACGTCGCAAAAGACATGATTTGCGAGGCTGAATCCGATCCCACATTCATCAAAAGGATCATTACTGGAGACGAGACGTGGGTTTATGAGTACGACACACAATCCAGACATCAGGCAAGTGAATGGCGTTCACCAAATGAGCCGAGACCAAAAAAACCACGTCGTTTTCAGTCAAAAAAGAAGGCAATGCTGACGGTTTTCATGGATTACAACGGTGTAGTGCATCATGAATTTTTGCCAGAAGGCCAGACAGTAAACAAAGAGTATTATTTGGGCGTTATGAGACGTTTGCGTGAAGCAATTCGCCGAAAGAGACCAGAAATCGTCGCACAGTGGGTCGAGACCGTCGCACAGTACTATCATTATTCATAATTTTTTGACGAAAAATGCAGCAAATACCATCCAACAGCCACCGAATTCACCTGATTTGGCTCCCTGTGACTTCTTTCTGTTCAATCGAGTTAAAAAACCATTACGGGGAACACGTTTTAGCAGCCGAGAGGAAGTAATGGAAAAATCGCAGGAAGCACTGATGGACATACCGAAAACCGAATATAAAAAATGTTTCGAGGATTGGATCAAGCGCTGGCATAAGTGTGTTGCAGTCGATGGGGATTACTTTGAAGGGGACAATATAGATTTAGATGAATAAACTTGTATTTTTAATTTTCTGAATAAATTCCGGGAACTTTTTGATCAAGGTAGTATATCCAATGCCCTATTTTCTCCTCCCATTTTTTTCAGTATCTTCATTAATTCCTCCAAATTCATTATCAACACTTTGATATCTATGAAACAAGCAAATACATCCTGGTTGTGTTCTATGTTTCTGTTCTCTGTTAGTGACCTCGTTATTCTCTAGCATCATATGTGTTTCTCCCATTCCTGAACTCAGGAATGTTATCTATCCCCATGGCCTTATTTGATTTCAATTGTCCTCATGCCCTTTTAGTCTCGCCGTCAGGTATGTCTCCGTGCATGTAGTTCCGCTATCTGTTCATTCCATCTCACTTGAATCTTTACTGGTTCAATTGGTAACTTACCAGACCCATCTATGATTGTTTGCTTAGACTCATCTTCAGCACACCAAATTCACTTCTCATTTGTGAACTCTCCATGTCCCAGCACTTTGACTCTTTTACCCAATTAGTTCCACCTCAGTTTATTATTTATCTCATGAAGGATCCACGCTGCTTCCGGGAATTACCATCGCATAGGATGGACAATTGTTTCGGCCCCAGTCCTGGTGGCCTCTTCAGGTTGAAGTGATGTGCATTGCCAGCCAGCCCTCTATTTGTTTGGGTGTTACCCCGTTCTCTAAATCGCTGCTTCGGTGCGACTCTGTCCACCCCCTTCAGCGTCAGTGGTTGTGCTCTCTGCACGTTACGGAAACAATGGCGGGCGAAAGTGTAATGGCAAACGTGTACCTTTCCAGTGTAAGTGAAGGAGAAGATGAAGAAAGACTCAAAGTGAGTTGGCAATTGGCCCTAATTTATAATTGTATCAAACTAAATTTAATTAATTAATATTAATTTGGGCGTATACATGTTGCCCTGAGCATCGACGACATGTCGGAAAATTTTGAAAGCTATAATTAACTATATGCTAACTAATATTATTTTGGGCGAGTACATAGTGCCCTGTTTATCGTCAACATGACGGATATACGAGGGTCATCCGGAAAGTAGTACCCGTTCGTGAAATAAAGACACAAAAGTAAATATTAACAAACATAAAAAATTTTATTTGAAAGAGGATACTTTAAACTACTTCTCAACATAATCTCCAAGCAAATTGGTATATTGGACAACAATATCTAAGTTAATGATTTTTTTGGTTATTTTTTAAAAATATTTTTAAATTTTTTATTATTTTTTTTGTTATTATTATTATTTTTTTCAGTAATATTTTTGTTTTCCCTATATTTATTAATTTATTGGATATTTTTACTTTGAAACTCCCGGTTGCTCCACAAGTCCGTATCACATCAGATCTTGTCGGGGCAAGGAGGTCCTAATGTTATCTATGGGTCGGCAACAGTTAAGCCTTGCCATACATGAACTCTATATATTTAACTATTTATTCCTATTCAAAACCTTACATATTTATGTACACAGAAAATAAAGTCATAGGAAAGAATTCTGTTTTGTTACGGAAATATAGTTAAGATTAAAAAAATAAGTCTGTCACTCGGTCGGCATTTTTTGTTTTAGGAATAATCAAAAATGTTTTCTGTAAGCGTGTTTCGTGGAAGGGACCTTTCGAGACGCTTGGCTTGCTCTTGAATGTAGTCGTGTACTTTTGGAATTTTGTGTGTTTCTTATATCTTGTATCGGAACGAGTTTGTGCTGGTTTGTGAGGTAGCGAAGTGTTTTATTCTGGAATGTTTCTAAGCGCTTTCTGTCTGTATTTGTCGCGTTCCCGAATATTTCACAGCCGTACAGCATCCTGGGACGAACGTAGGAAAGGTATAACCTCATTTTGTTATGACCCATGAGGCGCGATTTGGAGCACAAGAGTGGAGACAGAAGTGCCCTTGTGCCCCGGGCTATTCGTAGGGCATGCTGTACGTGCTTGGCCCATGTCAGTTTGTAATCGAGGTGTATCCCTAAGAATTTGTGTGGAGAATTTGTCGGAATACGCGCGGACTGGAAGGTTAGAGGTTTTTTTGGGAGATAGCTTTGTTTCCTCCGAAAGTCTACGACAACGCTTTTGTCCGCATTTACTGTGACTTTCGAGTTCACGGTCCACTTTTCAAGAAGAGAAAGGTGATTTTGTATCTTGCGGAAGGCACAAGTGCCGCTCCAGGATCTTGCTGCGATGGCAGTATCGTCGGCGAACATAAAAGTGAGAATTTTCAAGAAATTTCAGAGTGTAAGAGGACGTCTCGGTAGCTTAATTGGTTAAAGCACTCGGCCGGATACCGAGGGATCTGGGTTCGAATCCCGGTCAAGGCGAATGATTTTTACTCTCTGAAATTGTTGCATTTAAAAGTGAGAGTTTGTGGAGAAGAGGGAAGAACATTGACGTAGCAGTTGAAAAGGATAGGAGATAATATGGTGCCTTGAGGGACACCACAGTTTGTCTGTTTCCCGACTGACGTAGCTCAGTTTTCGACGACGTGAATGGTTTGTGAAGTGAGAAAACTGGCAAATTTTTACAAAATGCAGTGGTACCCCAAGAGGAATTAGTTTGAGCAGTAGTCCATCTTGCCAGACTTGGTCGAATCCATTGGCCACATCCAGGAACAACACAGCAATATGTTGGTTGTTCTGCATGCCGTGGCTGATGTACTCTGCAAGTCTGAGTATTTGCTGGGAGGTGGAATGCCCTTCACGGAATCCCATTTGGTCTGGTCTAATTATGTCATTGGTTCATAAGAAGAAGTCTAGACGGGCTTTCAGAATAGATTCAAAGAGTTTAGAGATAGAGGAAAGTAAAGAGATAGGTCTACGGTTTAATGGAATCGTTGGGTCTTTGCCTGGCTTTGAAAGCAGGCAAAGTTTTGCTATTTTCCACAACTCTGGAAAATAGCAGGAGGAAAGACAGTTGTTAAACAAACCCATCAAGTGACGAATGGCCGGCAGGAGCATGCTCTTTAAGTGTCTGTTTGTAATTTCGTCGATACCCAGGGCTTTTTTCAGGTTTAAGTATTTAATGTACAGTCTTAGTTCCGTCTCCGTTACCGGTTGGAACGGCGGAGTCGGAAGAAAATCTAGGCTACTTGCAGCAGCTTCGGCCTCTTTGTCCTTCTCCGTTCTTGGCCAGTCGTTTTTCAATGTCATGGTTCCCTGGAACGCTTCCACGAGGATTTCTGCCTTGTCATTGGCGTCAAAATACAGTTGGTTGTTATGCCTGATGGGCTGGTCTGGACGGCCTTTTTTGGTCAGTTGCTTAGCAACCTTCCAAAGCAAACCGTCGTCGAAGGAGAGGTCAAGTTTGTCCCTCCATTGGTCATTAAACCGACTTTTTATCTCACGCTTGATGCAGGACGCGAAGAAGTTATAACGCCGTTTGTAGGCGCCATCTCTGGTTGGCGCCCATTGTCTACGAGCCTTGTTGCGCTGTTTAATGAGCAGCAGGATGTCTTCAGGTAGGGCGTTGGAAGGAGGAGGTGGATGAGGATACGGGAGCGATGCGAGTGCATGTGCTTCCCGCATTGCCTCGGTGATGGCGAGGACATGAGCGTCAGTGTCCTGCCGGTCTGAGGAATGTGGGACTGGGATAGCAGAGAAGGCATCTTCTGCAAGCTTAGCGAACTGTTTCCAGTTCGTTCTTACAGGAGTGGAAGGAGGTCGCTCACAAGGGATAGTCACAATGTTGGCTTTGATCGGGTAATGATCACTGGAAAGATCGGGTAGTACTGTCGGAGTTGTTATAAATGGCAAGTTTTTCGTAAGGCAGAAATCATCCAGTATGTCTTCCTCTCCACGGTTGTCAATGTGCGTCGCCATTAAGGGCACTTCGACATCTACCATGATGGAATTTACTATATTTTGCAAGAGCCAGCCATTTTTATTTGCGGACTGGCACCCCCATTCCGAGTGTTTGGAATTCCAGTCGCCGATGGCTATGATGCGTCTGTCAGTCGGGAATAAGGGACGAATTTCGTCAGAAACAATATTCTTACCTCAGGGTTGGTAAGCGGAATAGATGTCTAGTTCACTAATGGGGGTTGGGAGTCGTATTCCGACGCATTCAAATGTACTAAGGGCGTGTCCTTTCAGTGCTTTATGTTTAATTGAAGATTTTACTGCGATGAGCACGCCTCTGCCTCGAGCGGTGGGATGGTCTCGCCGATATGTGGTATAGTTGGGTATGTTGAGTGTGTGATTGGGTTTTAGATGCGTCTCCTGAAGGGCGACTACATCAAAATTGCCAGAGCTTATGAAATTTTTGAATTCCCGTTGGCAGCTGAGTATGCCGTTGCAATTCCCACTGAGAAGGCAAATGTTACGGAGCTTACTAGTCATTAAGCTTGTGCAACTCGCATAATTGCTGGAGCATAAAGATTTTTTTCTCTGTTTTCGTCTTTAAGAGACTGAGTTGATTATGCATGGACATAAAATATCCAAACAGTGTCTGTTCTCTGTGTGCGGAATTTGAAGCAGGGAGGTTTGGTGGGTGAACACTAGAAGAAGAAGAGGATTGTGGGATAGTGCCGCCAGGCATTAGAGGGTTGATGACATGGGGAGGAGGGATTCTAGGAGCAGGTAAGGATGGAAATGGGTTGTTGGCGGCAAAAGATGTTTGGTCCTGCAAAGGACCTTGAGCTCTTGGAGCCCAAGCATTCCTTGCGGGAGCCGGGGCGGGTATAAATGTTTTCCCTTGGGCTGATCCTCGGGAAGTTGTGTCGCGCTTTCCCCGCGCCATTCGTCGCTGGTTCTCCCATTTATACACGGGACAACCGCAATTTGTCTGCTACAAGCAAAGCAAGCTCTGTTTTCGTCTTTAAGAGACTGAGTTGATTATGCATGGACATGGCATTGTTTCTGAGAATGCATGCTCGGCAATAGCTGGGAGTCTGAATTGTTTTCTATCTGATGGTCCTTCCTGTTTGCCCGATGTAGAACTTCCCACATATGCACTTGATTTCATATATGCCTTCGTACATGAGAGCGAAGATTCGGTCCTTCGGCTTAGAGATGATGTCACTGATTTTTCTTGCTGTGGAAAACCTAATTGTTACATTATGTTTCCAAAAGAGCGTACTTAACTTTGGAGCCATTCCGGCGACATACCGGATGGTAGCATATGTCGTTGGTTTTTCTTTTTCAGGCTGCTCCTCGCTCTGTTTCTTGGCCAGAATCCCATCTTCCATCAACGTCTTTTCTTATTTGGCGGTCCTTTTTTGGACCATATGCTCCAGGTATCCGTTTTTCCCCGCACTGAGATCAAGTATCTCTTTTCTGTTGTGAGCGATTCAGCATCTGAGATGGTGTAGGCACGATGACCGAGTGTATTTACTAGTGAGCTCTTCTAGGTGGGATGGTGGTGTGATCGCACATCCAAATAACAGATAGTATGGGTTTTCTTGCGGTATACTGCATGACCGAGTCTGCCATTAGGCTTTCTGTTCACCAACACATCTAGAAAGGGCAGAACACCATTCTGTTCAATTTCCATGGTGAATTTCATGGCAGGATGTTGCTGATTCAGGTATTTCAGGAACAATATTCATTCATCCTTCCCGTGTGGGTAGATGACGAAGGTGTGATCAACATAACGGATCCAAAGAGATGGTTTCTTTGGGTATGGGTTTTCTTGACCTTTCATCAGGCTCCTATCACTTGCCCTTTCTGGTATGGGTGACCCTCCCAGGAGCATGTATCTCATTACCTCCAGTATAATGGCTCTAGGGATCATCAGAACACTCAAGACCTTCAGTCCAATGCCACCTGCCTGCCTCACCACTGTGGGTTTTCTTGTCCTGTTGCCTTATCATGGTGAGAATGCCCGAGAGAACTTGGGCAAGTCCTGGATGTCTCAATGGCAGCCTGGCCGTTCAACATGAATACTATCACTGAGGATCACATTACTGTTTTATCATAATCATTTGCCCAAACATTGTCCTGACATCATATTTGGGATGGGGTGGGTATCTTGTCCTGAATTTTTGCCAGCAAAATATACTCGCCCCTCATCTGGTTGTGTGACCACTGCATGTGAGGACCAAACTGATTATAGTTGTTGTAGCATGTTTATTTTGTGTCACATAAATCATCTTATTCTCCAGTAATTTTCAGTTAAATTGTGAGCCGTAAGGTATCACCTTAACACTCTTTTCCATTTCAGATATTAATGTTTCGGAGCACATGGACCCTGGGGCCTTGGATGAGATCAATGCACCTGGATTTGTGCAGCGAACTTTTGTCTCAAATGGAAGGGTCGAGACAAGCTCAGAACAAGCTGCAGATATCATTTCCTCTGTTGTAGCCAATACCCTGGCCAGCAAAGTAGATCCCTCTTCTGAAAAGGACTCATTAATTCATCCAAATGTTTGTACTCTCTGGGTTCACCCTCCAATCTTCACTCCTCCTCAATCACTTCCTTTTTTTGCTTATTGTACCATCACTCCCCTCTGCCTTTAATCTGCACTGATGGTGTTCGACTTTCCATTAATTATGGAAGTGGACTCTTAAAATGGGTCGTCACCCATTCTTTAAAATAGCATATCAAAGTTCTGGAGAGATATAAAAACCAATGAAAAACTTATGATAATAATAATAAAGTCCCAGGAATTTACAAAGTAAAGTATAGGACAAGTCAGAGAAGAAACAATCAGTTGCTTCAGTGTTCCAAAGACTCCAGAAACTCTTGCTCTGTAGTAGCATTTATCTATCAGGAAATGCTTACATCAACACCCTGTCGAGTATTATGCTCATGTACTTGGGCATGGGTGATTGGTTGTTTCATATAATCCTTAACATTCATACATACTTAATAAATATACAAACAAGGTAAAGTTAGAATTTTAGATTCTTTGAAATAAGGTTTGCAGGTTTGCCATGGGGGTATTTTTGCTATTTACCTAATACACCTTTTTTGCATTATATGGGTAAATTACACTTTTTTCATTGTGGTGCTTCATAGCTATGGCTCTTGGTTTTGATTCCAATAGTTTTGGGGAAATGGTTGGTGTTATCTATCAGCACTTGCAATAGTCAACAAAATCCTAATCACCTTCAAAGAAATTGTCACCTCTCTAAGTCATACATTTTTGGTTTAGAAGTTTCATGTTTCAATGCATTGCATAAAATCTTTTTGATTTTCAAAACTAAAAGGTAATTGTATAAAATTTATGTTCATCCATGTATCACCCTATATTTTTTTTAAAGAGTCCGACCTATTTAAATAATCTTTCCTTAAGTCGTAAATCACTCCTTATGGCTCAACAAAATATTATTTAAATTAGTCAGTCTTAAAAAGGCCATAAGAAGCCCCAATATACCCATTCTCTCAAAAGAGTATACAGAGAAATATTTGTAAGTTTAGTTGGTTCTATTCAGAATTATTCTAAAGGTGTTATTTTAAATTTCAGTTATTAGTCAACTCGCAAGTGAAGATGGACAAATGGGTAAAGAAGCTTTTCACCCTACGACAGAAAGCTATAAATGGCGAGCCTTTGGTATGAATTTTGCCCTGGGGACAGACACGGCGGCATTCATAGTAGGACAAACTGATTCTGTCTCATCATCTGAGTTGTAAAAAGAATTACAGAGGTAGTCTTACATTTCTAAAATAGAATATTGAACAGCTTTGTGAAACCTAATATGTTGAATAAACTGTCCAAAACCACCTATTGCTTCCTTTATTTGATGGAATGGGTAAGATGCATGGTTTCTGAATAGAATCTATTCCATTTGACACTTTAGAGTTTTGATATGTGCTTAAAAACCTTGTTTGATGGTAATGTAAACTTATAACTTCCATCAAGGATGACCAAGAGAGAAACTTGGGGGCAGTAACTGCAACTAAGTCTGAATGAGAATTCATGAACTCATCTTAAGGAAATGCAACTCGGGAAGAAAAATTGTCAATATTAGTTGGGAGGAACACCCTGCCCAGAAGGATACTGTTGTTTATTGATATCCTCATAAAGCACATTTTGATTTCATGATTTTCTTTTAATCTTCATTCTCTGGGATTGCACAACTCTGAGGTGAATGGCTAGAGTGGAGTGATTTTTGATAAATTGATTGATTGCTTCATGTGGTTGGATCATTCAGCAAAATCACAGTAATCATTACAGAGGCTTGTTTGTCATCTGGGGGTAGGTTTTACACACCCTAATCTTATGGGCCGGGAAATATGGTAAATGCATTTCTCATCTTTTGACTGTTTTCTGCAACATATTTTGGCTTTACAAAGATGCTTACAGTAGAAATGTAATGCAAGGAGTTTGTTGAAATTTATTTGGGGCCATTCGCTTCCTTCATGGGGAAAAAATTTTATTTGGTAGTACCTTGATATTCAATAGCAAAGGAAATAAAGTAATTGAGGTTCCACTGATATTTTTACTCATCATCATCATCAAGGCTATATGAATGAATAATATCCCTAATGAATTACTCATGTTTGTGGGAAAATGCAAGGAAGAAATGCATTTTTTGAACATATTCAAGAATTTATGAGAAAAAATTGTCCAGAAAATTTCCCTAGGCCAATTCTGATCCTGCTCAGGAAAATTATAAAGTTTGTGTACACACCAGAATATTTTACCTGAACATGACCCCACTGTGGTTGAACAATGCTACCATGATCTCCCATCATTTGAAGGAGACAAAATTGAAGTAGACTTAAGTTTGCTACAGTTTTTATAGCCTCAGTTTGTGTATTTATTGGACAGACCTTGAAATCCTTCCATGAGGATTTTGTGTCCCCCCCAAATATATGCAATGATCTCATTGTATCTGATGTAAATTATTTAAACATCATTGTATCTAGGGTCTTTAATGAGGCATTTCCATGCGACTCGTACATCAACTACAAACAACACTAATACGAGGGTCATCCGGAAAGTAGTACCCGTTCGTGAAATAAAGACACAAAAGTAAATATTAACAAACATAAAAAATTTTATTTGAAAGAGGATACTTTAAACTACTTCTCAACATAATCTCCAAGCAAATTAAGGCATTTGTCATAACGTGTGACAAGTTTCTGTATTCCTGCTGCATAGTCCTTCGCCGCCAGCTCATTGAGATACAGGGTCACTCCTTTAAGTTCTTCATCGCTGTCAAATCTTTTTCCTGCCAAAAAGTCTTTAAGCTTTGTAAAGAGATGAAAATCTGAAGGGGCCAAGTCCGGGCTATACGGTGGATGGTCGAAAGTTTCCCATTTGAATTGCTGCAAAAGTTTTTGTGTTATCCCAGCTGCATGAGGCCTGGCATTGTCATGAACGAGAATGACACCAGTAGACAATAGACCTCGCCGCCGATTTTGTATCGCCCGCCGTAATTTCTTTAATGTTTCACAATACGCATGGGCATTAATAGTGTCTCCACGGGCCATAAAATCAATAAGCAATACACCTCGTCGATCCCAGAAAATGGTTGCCATGAGTTTCCTGGTGGACAGAACTGTCTTGAATTTTTTTGGTTTGTTTGGTGAATGAGCATGATGCCACTCCATTGACTGTCGTTTACTCTCAGGTGATGCATAACAAACCCATGTTTCGTCACCAGTAATTATGCGAGTCAAGAAAGAGTCTCCTTCATCAGAATAACGTCCCAAAAACGTCAGTGCTGCAGCCATACGCTTGGTTTTGTGCTCATCTGTAAGCATGCGAGGGACCCATCTTGCACAAATTTTTGCATAATGCAGATGGTGTTTAACAATTTCATGAACAATTGTTCGAGAAACATTGGGAAAATGCTCACAGATGTCATCAATTGTGACGCGCCAATCGTTCCTCACGAATTCGTCAACTGAGCTCACCAGTTGGTCTGTAATGACAGACGGTCTCCCCGAAGGCTCATCGTCGTGTGTGTTCCCCCTCCCCATGTTGAAGTTGCGACACCACTGCCGAACAGACGACTCGTCCATTACATTGTCTCCATACACCTCCTTTAATTGGCGATGAATATCACATGGGCGAACGTTTCTTGCATTGAGGAATTTAATCACTGCCCTCACTTCACAACTGGCGGCGTTCTCAATTTTTTTAAACATTGTAAACAATCACAGAAACAACACAGGCAATGCTAGCGTCACGCAACTTGGCTCAGAGAAGGCAGACAAGCCACTGAAGCTATCTGACCTCGTCCAGCGGCTACTCGCGTCGTCAGCACTTCATGCAGCACGAACGGGTACTACTTTCCGGATGACCCTCGTATATCCAAAAGTCAAAATTTAAAAAAATATAGCCTATAGGTAAATGTTAAGACCACACTTTAACAAATATCCAATGACATATTGTGGGACTTGAGCCAGCATGAGCTTGAGTGCTTTTTTACATTCGTGAAATACAAATTACAAAAATTTTGAAAACCAAATGTTAACAGCATAAAATCTCGTGATAACATATATAGTATGTAAATACTTTTGTAAATTGTATTCTATTAAATAATAGGCTCCTAAACTTTTTTTTTGTATATGCAAAATTTTGTTTAGTGGCGCTGTGAGGGAAGAGACATAGGATAATGTGAATCTGTCTAGAAATATGAGAACTATTTTCATTAAATTTGACAGATTTTTATGAACTTTTTTAAATATTTATTTTAAATAACACAAAATAAATTTTTCTTATCTAAATACTATGGTAACATAAGGTAACTAAATACTATGGTAACACAGGCACAGGTGTGCGTAACCAAAAGCCATCTTCGCATTTTGTTAAACATTTGCTGGACAACCACCACCAGAGTGCCTTTCAGCTAGAAATATTACATGTTGAGAAGAAAGGGTATAGACTTGACACTTTAGAGCAACTGGAGATTTTAAAATATGTTTGCTCCAAGGAAAAAATTATTGTTAATGACCTATTGTACACCTCCCATTCCCCTCTCCTAAACCTTTCCCTCCGAGATATCCATAGTGAACCTAAAAATTCCACAACCTCCCCCCCCCACTGGGGACTCCCAGTAAAGGGATAATCCGGTAGGGACTCCCCCCCCCCTCTCCCACGACCCTCCATTACCCACTCATTCTATTCCGCCTGGCTCTCCACCCACAAGCGTGCCTTGCCCAACCCCCTCCCCCACCATCCTCCTCCCCAGCCCCCCCTTTTTCTATCTTTCCTTCCCCCCAATTTTCCTCCCCCCGGTCTAAGGGTATATACATGTTGGTCGTCTGTATGTCTGCACCTGAAGATGACGTTGTACGTCGAAACCCGGGTCGTGTGTTTGTGAAATAAATCTGTGTAATTACAAAGTATTATTTTATCCGCTTAAGAATGAACCGATTCTATAAAATAATGCCTGAAACCATCGATTATATCATGAATGTTGATATTTTCTTATTTAAACTATTCTTTCCTTCCTTAATAATTAGTATTCAATGTAAGTACTAAATTAAAGAAGCAGCTTCTCTGAAACAATCATTCTAAGGTAAAGTAAGGCATTTGAACAGGATGTAGTTTTGGTACGTCGTTGATGACAGAGTAAACAGTTTGGGGGTTGCATATATTTGGGATTGACCCCTTCCCCTGGCCCAGACCCATCACTCTGGCCACACCACCAATTAAGGCAAATAATTGTTACAATCGAAGTTGTGAACATTGGTCTTATTTGTGCATTATAAACACTCAAAAGGAACTTTTGTCTGCACCATGGTTGATAATCAGGCATGGTGATGGGACTTTTCTTACCCCATGTCAATGGTGATGATGAGTACACGCTGTGAAGATCTGTGATCACCATCATTGCCAACATCACTTCAGTTCTCCACTGGTTCATACAAGTGACACCCAAGCCTTGTATCCTGGAATCCCCTGCCCAAACAGTATAACATACCCTATGCATGCACCCATTTGTCAACAACTACAGCAATTATTACACACTTCTTTTGATATGTCGACATTAGACAAAATATGTATAATAGTTACAAAATACAAAAAATCTCCT
This sequence comes from Hetaerina titia, assembly GCA_037158775.1. NCBI lineage: Eukaryota > Metazoa > Arthropoda > Insecta > Odonata > Calopterygidae > Hetaerina > Hetaerina titia. The sequence continues at coordinate 1,477,335 of CM073778.1, read as the reverse complement.
TTGCATAATTTGCACTAGTTATTTGTTCATCTGCTTCATAAAAAAACATCCATAAGGTTAATTTGTTCCATTTATGGATCTTTAAGATATTAGCATTTATTTAATATATCAGGTCAGGTACTTACCTACCCACAATTTTAGTTCTTTAATTTTGATTGTGTGACTGACGGGTCCCTGCCATAGGAGGAATCCTTGTAAACCCAGAATGAGTGAGTGCATGCGTTTCACAAAGGTCCGATACACCTGAGTGATTGAGTGAATGCATTTTTACCAAAGTCCCTTATTTCCGTTTAGTTATTTTCGTGTGATTGGCTGGTCCCTGGCCTAGGAGGAATCCTGGTAAACCCTGAACGTGTGAGTATATGTGAATCACAAAGGTCAATGTTTTCGAGCTCACCTGAGTGATTGTGTATTCACGTAAGTTGATTTGTTTCTTCACATCCTTTAATAATTTCCATTTATTTGTGTGATTGACGGGTCACTGACATGGGAGGGATCCTTGCAAACCCTGAGTGTGTGTGTGAGTGTTATTAACGAGAGTGAAAGTTATTTCGTAACTCACCCTAGTGATCGAGTGGTTGTAAGTTTGTTTTATTATTTTTTATTTATTTTATTATTATTATTTTATTTCTTTAATTATTTGTTTCGAATTTGTGTGTGTGTGTGGTGTTTGTTAAATTTAATTTTAAAAATTATAAATTTCATTATTATTTATTTAAATTTATTATTATTCCATTTATTTATTTTTATTATTATTTGCTGCCATTCAAGTTTACGGTCCTGGTATTTTTGTTTACATTAACATTTATGGTTTTTGTTCCATTCACCACCAATTAATTTGATTCAAATCCATTAGTCTAATTCTAAGGTACTCTTCCATTTGTTTTAATTTTTGCCAAACTATCCATACCATGAACATATTTCACGGAAACCAATGTTCTTTTTGGAGAGGATGTTCAAGAAAGCAAATGGATTTGGTTTACTTGCCATGATCACTTTGGAGCCAACCTTGTTAACTTATCCATTTTAGCAGGTGATAAAAATATGGATTCTTCTAACAGCATCAACCACACACACAATCCTTATGTATGTCCCTTCAAAGCCCAGTCAAATTTTGCCTTTGCCAATATTAACGGTCCAGTTCCTATGACAACACATTCAAGACTAGCAATTGGGCCAGCAGAGAGGTTCACCTGCTTTTGCATCTTTTGTATGCACCTCGGTACTTTCTTACTCAGAACAATACGACATCTCAATTACGGCATAGGTTGGTCAAGTGGAAGCACTTATCCTTTGAAAATGCCAAAATGAACATTAAATTCAAATTATCTGGCTCTCGAAATGGTCAGATTGAATCTATCATAGCATTCACTATTTGAACACTAAGCATCCAAAATTATTACGTAAAACACTGTAAGGGCATGTGGCAGGGGATATTAGGTCACCAGACATGCATCGTATCGCAACACCAATATATTTAACGATTCTACATCTGCTACATTGCTTTCCTGTAAGCTGTAAATGTTTCTGGGTGTAATACTCTTCCCCCATAAATCCACCTAAACACAATTCCTCAAATTAATTATACCTCCTCTGTCTTACACCATTTTGGATTGTATTAGCTTATTAGATAAGGATTCCCTATCTTAATGACTGGATATGCCCCCACATATCACTGCATTGTCAGCAAAGAGACAAGTTTACTGGAAACCTTAAAACATTGTGAATAATCTATAAAAGAAACAACAGATCTTCCTCCTGGGAAATGCATAGAGGAGCTTTCAGTTTCAGATGATGTCATCTACAACGACCCTTGGCTGGCAGTCTGCAAAACATTAATTCCAACACAACATGCCAAATAAAAATTATGAAAATGCAATAGCACATCTTAACCCTCCCAATTCCCAAAAAACTGAAGTGCTACAACTATGAATTTAATTACCTGGGAGAGTATACATTTACATTGTACGTGAATGAACATTTTTCAAAGGTAGTTTGATGCTTCTGACTTTTGTATTAAAAAGTTTGCGATTAATGCATTTTTTTATAAAGGAATAAAGCATCACTTTAGAAGACAAGCCTTAATACTTAATAGAATTGGTTTGGTAATGATATTTTAATAAGTTTATTGTGAATAATTCCACATATGAACTTTACAGTAAATGGACATTATATGCATATATAGTTATATGTAATTTGTATATTGATTATTTTGAACATTTCTAAACATATTTCCCCATTGCACAGGCAATTTTTTTAAAGGAAAGAGTGTAAACCATAGGAACCAAATAATATATATTACAAACTCATTTTGGCACCATAACAGAAAACTAAGGACAAGGTGAATAATTCTTATTGCTGCGAACAATGCCATTTTTTTTACAATAATATAGCTAAAAATGTGACTGTAAAAAAAATTAACGTTCATGAAACTGGCTGAACTTTTAAAGGCTCCTCAGAATGCCAATTGAGGTTTACATTGGCCAGACCTTACTCTTTCTCTACTATACATTATAAAAGGTGTAAAATAATTCACATACCCTTCCCAGGCTGCCTCAAAACACTACCATGAAACTAAAAACCACACAACCAACTAAAACTGTGGTCCTCAAATGTGCAATCCTGTAATTATCACAAACTCTTTATACATTCCACGTTACTTTATGTATTCCACACCCACCATTCTTGCCATTTAAATAGATCGAAGGTGGGCATGGCCATTTGACAGAATCAACATAATCTGCGCCATCGTTGAATTCACTGGCTCATCACCCCACTCTGCTTGGACCGAAGGGAAAGACTTCACGGCAAGCCACCTCAGGCCACCTCACACCACACTCCGCTTTCTCTCTCTCAACGATGTGACCCCCCTGCCCACACACATACACACACTTGAGAACCACTTATGTAACACTAATGGCATATTGGTCTCCTATTGTTTCACTTGAATAGATAAATGCACTAAACATTGAATACATAATGAATGCAATCAAAAGAATAAAGAAATCAGCTAAATATGTGGAGATCTCAAGGTGAGGCATTTGACATTTGTCCCAGGCAAGCACTTAAATTAACAGCACTTAAAACTCACTACCAATAATAATCAGTAAAATTTCAGTCTCATTTGTCCTACATCACATCTGTCACAGGAAACAGATCACACCACGCAGACACACTCACTTTTGGAAATGCAACACAGCAAGATAACAGGGGAGATAAGGGTTGTTTGGTAAAGGTTTGGGCAACATAGCAAAGAATTTGCACACTATCTTTCCTGAAGGTTGACATGCACTTAGAGAAGATAGAGGAGTAACAATCAATAGAGCAATTATTACAGTGAATAATGAATGCCGTCAATCTTACTCGGGGCACAACTGGGATGGTATTTAAGTGGGAGGTTGTAGTGGTGGTATTTGTGGTTTGGTGGGTTCATTGGGTGGGGTGAGAGGGATGGGAGGAGGGGAATGTGGGTGGTGGAAGGGGGGGCTCCCCTGCACACTCCCTCTCCTACTCCTCCCCTGGCCTCCGCTTCTCGCTCTCCTCCAGGGGCTCAGCCACCCTGTCTTCCGCATCCACGCTCTTCCCGCTCAGCCTTTTCTTCTCCTCCGAGAGCTCGTACGCAACCACTTCATCCATGTTCATTATGTTGAACTCCATGAAATTCTTGCCAGCAAATTCCACAAATTTTGCAGTTGATGGCACTTCGTTGCCAATGCTTCTCTTGAACACTGCAATGCAAGCATAAAAAAGCTCATCACTAATTGCATGTAGTGAGGTGGGTTTAAAAGTTTATCAATGGGAACAAACACTCCAGGGAAAACAAAACAATCATTGGACAACTCATGGACCACAGAGGAGGAACATGACTGGGATGTTCGTGAATATAAAAAAAAATAATGGATTCCTAGAAAGCAATTTAAGATGGTCTTTAACTTTGGTCACTAAATTGACACAAAATAGGGACACACAGATGTTTACAGTGTCATCAAGAATTTATTTGTATTAAGTTTCCTCAAAATGTCTAAGCTGCAGGCTAGAAATGGATCAACCCAATGATGAAAGTCATAATTATAACGCAGGAACCAGCACACTCAAATCATACATGCCCCCATTCTCGAGCCTTGAGGAAGACATTTTTAAAAATGTAGGATTTGAGTTTGAATGGTGTGTCAGAATCTATGGTGAGTAACTATCTGGCGCACCCTACACCATCTCTATGAATATGCTATCTTTTGTAATCACTGCCGGAGTGTAACTACTAGTACAGGGTGTACCACGCTCCCCAATCTCCTTGCCTGAGATTTTTGTTTATATTCACTGCACTGCGCTCTACAATAATGGCCGCAAAGGTTGACATGAATATTACCTATTATTTCTATGAATATTATTTCAAATTTCACCACCCATTCAAAGCGTAACGTCCCTATTTTCTTCCTACGGCAATTTTCTTCATCATGATTCTTCAGATATTGAAGCATTGACATTTATTAATGCCACCCCTCGCTGGCTTTAACCTACCTCATTTGCAATTTCTATGGGAATGCCTGGCCATGAATTAATGAGGAAATAAATATCATCATAACTTGATGACTAATGCCCACATTTTTCCTGCGCAAAGTGGATTAACTGAGATTTTCATTATCCAAATAATTGTTCTCCTTCACAGCAGACAGAATTGAAATGAAAATTTCACTTCCCAAAAACATATTTTGCACACATTACATCTGGGCCACTTCAGCCAAGTTTTAAAATGTCTCATTGAAATCAGCATTACTTGAACCACTTTCACAGACCAAAAACTCTAAAAACTCAAAAGGTTTTATAACCACTAGTGAAGTTCTAAACCGACCATTAAAATACTCCTTAATTACACAAGATATTACTATGGTTAAAATAATTACAATTGATAATGAGAAATTATTTTGCATATAAAATCCGATTTATGGGAATAACCAAATTAAGTCAAGGAACACATCAACAAATAATTGGTTTCAAGGAGACTTTATAAAACCCATCCTTGTTTATGCATCTCAAATATGAGAAATTATTGTTCATCTAGAACGACAACAGTGCCATTATCTAATCATTTAAATAAAAGCCCTTACAAAATATATTTTGCAAAGTACATATTTTACAGAAAGAGCATTCAGCACCTCTTAGTTTTAAAACTTGATAAATCACGAAGATTGTATGCAAAAAATTGAAATATTATGAAATTTCTCATACGCCATACCTATGATATTTGATATGATTCTTTCTTTGAAGATGATTGGGCTTTAAATGAATATTCCCAGCGCAGATATCTCGGTTTCTCTTTATTTCCCATAACTCTTGGGACCAATCCATCATGACTTCCCAGGTGTCTTTGCCTCTTTGATGGCAAGCACCAGAGCATTAATAAAATAATTTTGCAGATTTTTATGGCAAACTATTTTACCCTGTGCACATTCCCATTCTGGCTGAAAATAGAGCCCAAAGCAGATTGCCACTTCCGATCCCAGAGCTGTGGCATGCAATAGCTTCTTTTGGAGGGAGCAATCAAAACCCATCACCCTATTAATGCCCTTATGGGCACACACCGTCAGCTGTCAAAGTTCTCACCTAACACTTCACAACAAGGACACGACACAAGAGGAAAGGTACTCCTCATTGGCTAGCCATCCAAACGCAACAGAACACACCAAAAATATTAAATCATTCATTATAATTTCACATACTTTTTAAAAAAGTATAGATTCAACATCATTGTAATATTCTGGCAAAAGTTTATATTTTGATTATCACTGGGCACCACAAGAGTATTGGATATAAAATCAAACCCATCACAAATCTTTGCAAAAAATTAGCAAATTGATTAGAAGGCAACCTTAGACACAACAATGAACATCTTAAAGAATTAGACAAACAGAACATGAGAAGAAGGCTATACCTGGCTGAACATTGTAGCTCTCCAGTCGATATATTGGCACTCCGCTGCATTCTCTGCTTATGTATTGCCCGACACTCTGTTTGTCAGAAATTGGTGGTGTGATGACCCTCATGGTATCACGCACTATTTCTGTATCCACATCATAGTAGCCTGCAAGATAATATCAGCCCGGTGAAGTATAACTTTTGGCATTGGTGAGTGGTCTTCTCATTCAATAGATCAGTTTCCTCATAGAAGAAACTCCCTTTCATATGAAGTGTTTTTCACAGGATAATGTTAGATGCACATATATCAATTTTTAGACCAAATTTAGCCTTGCATTTTTAAAGCATGCATCTTAAAAATGTTTGCAAAACACTAATGGAATAAAAAATTCAACATCTTGTTCCTTAGATCCAACACTTATGAGACGAGTCATGACCTTTGGGTCACCAATTGCATTAGCAGGGCTGATAGTACTTGGGTGGTAAATAAAATTTCTTAAGTGAGAAGTTGCACCTCTCTTCACTTTTTCATATAAAATTTCATTTGAAAAATGAAGAAAACCATGGGGTTGGACATTACTGGTAAAAAATGAAAACATGGACCATCACAAGGATGCTGTGAAGTGGTGGCCATTAAGACCAATTGTGACTTAAGGTTGTGCTTTTTGCCAATGTTGATGGAAACCATGACTATCCAATCACACTACTGAAATTATACATAAATTTGACCATATGTGGATTTGTGGAAAATTGCCAGTTTTATTTAATCATGTTATTCCACCATATCACGCCTGAAACGTCTCTTTTTATAAATTTGACCGTTGAATATGAATATCTTGGTACTCAACAGGTTATGGATCATCGCATAAAATTGGTTGGTATCTCCTTCACGTAGTTATACAATATTGTTGAAATCTATCCTTCATATGTACTAAACACCTGGTCCGAAGAGAATGGAAGACAAAAATATGGGATATGAATGCTACCTACTTATGTTAATCAATGGCAGGGGAATGAACAAAAAGTGTGTACATTGTATTTTGGAAAAGGTGATTAAGCTGGAGGTCGGTGGCAAGCGATTTCTTTTGCTCATATGTTCCAGGGGAGGCAGAGAAACCCATAACTAGATGAAAAAATATTTGAGGACAATGATAATGAAATATTCCTCAGGCACTGAAAATAATGCTACCAAAATGCACCCTGCTGTGCCACGCCTCTGTAGCTTACTTCTACAGCCAATTGAATACTTTCATCAAATTTGTTTCAAAAAACCTTCTTGAATCTCCCGGGGCAATAGCATCATGGCATGGCATCATGGAGATTGCTATCACACTTCATGTGTTGATCCATCACTGATTGAGAGCCTTGATTTTCAATGGTATGATTATACATGTGTGCTATGCATCAAATTGGTCGACAATGGGATGTATTTCTGAAGATTGTCAACAATGCTTCCCCAATAAACAGGGAACCAGTGAACATTAGGTGAACGTAACAAAATTCTTAATAATGTCTGATGGTCCTTTAGGGGCATTGTGCGGTGGTAACATTCCCTTCAATTTACAGACAATTCTACATTGAACCCCAAGGACATTGTGTCATAGTACTAGGTATATTAAAACAATAAGGAACATAAAACTGTATTGTGTTAAAATGAAAAATTTAGTATTTCGAATTGAACTTATGGCAGAGTTTGACAATGAGACAATTTTTCTTCTTAACCATTTCACTCCAGCATCCCTATGATGGACCATGGTTTCATGTTTTAACGCCTAACCCAATTATGCAAAATGGCCATGGCTGTCGATGCACCCAAAAAAACCCCCCCATTATTTTCTTCATTTTTCAAATGAAATTTCTGCTGAAAGTCAAGAGAGATGCTACTTCTCGCTTTGTAAATTTCTTTTGGAAAAACAAAAAGAAACTTCTTTCTGGAGAAAGGTCACGACCGCCCCTTTTCAGATGGAATCAATACCAATCAATACAAATACTCATTGAATAGTCTTAGGCCAGGCATCTAATTTTAGACACTTTCTCATCATTCTCCTAAATAGTCATTGTAAGTAGATCACAGTACATCATGTTGGTACACTGGGACATTGGCAACTCTGCAGAACACCAAATGTTAAATATTTTTGGTGTTTATAACAAGAAAGGAACCCCTTATTTGCACTTTTGTAGGGACCCCAAAAAGAAAGTTTAACATGCAGGAAAATGCAAATCGTGAGAAAAGGAGAATTTTTACTTCTGAAAATGCCCTATTTTGCCTCAACTTTCCAATGACAAACAGGATACTTCTAAGTAATTGAGAAAACTTAACACATGAGAATCAGAGGGGTTGTGGAAGGGGTGAAAAGGAGGCCCCATTAGCATGAGGGGCTGAAACTGGTACTTGTAGTACACATTTATGCATCCTCTCCCTGAGAAAGAGTGCATTCATTATGTTACAATCAGATCAGGCTAAAAACTGCTGTCACCTACCTTCCCACATTTTTTGAATTAGATCATACAGGGACCTCGGTGGGAGAACCTGGCGTTGATTCAATGGCATCACAAAGCACCTGTGTCCATCCAGGTCAATGATTCCAGTCTTATTCTTCACTCAGTAAGGCATTTGAAAAGAAATAAATAGAGTTCAGCTACTCATCTTTAATCTCTTCATTTTTTACTAACAGTCTGTTTAGTAAAAAATGAAAAGTTGAAAGCTTGCGGGATATGTTTTCATTTGTGGGATAACTTTTCATTTTTCACTAAACAGACCGTTGATCATTCCTCTGTCCAAAAACAATTTTGCTCACGAACTTAATATAATTAAAGAATTAGCAACAAATAATGGCTACAAAGACAGTTTAATAGGAAAAATGCTACAAAGAAAGTGTTCAGTTCAAGCCAAAGAATTTTTATACAAACCAATTAATGTGGTTGGAAAAGAAAACAAGTGGTGTAAACTCTCTTTTTATGGTTTAATTTCACAGAAGATAGCCAATCTCTTTCCAAGGGAACAATTTCGTATAGCCTTCTACAACAGGAATAACTTGAAATCATTTTTGAACTCTACGAAAGACAAAGTAGTCAAACTGAATAAAAGTGGCAGTTATGGGTAAATTTGTAATGACTGTAATGTGATATACATATGGGCCAAACGGGGAGGTCGTTAAAAACATGGGCGGAGGAGCATAAATGCTGTTTTAGGAATTGTGACCTCAAGAAATCGCACTTTGCAAAACATCCATGGGAAAGCAACCATGAGAGTGATTTCAACCCAGAACTCTTACACCAGATGGACAAAGGGATGAGGGTGGACAAGTGAGAGGAGCTTGAAATTAGAAAGAATTTCAAAGTGGGTCATTTGGTGAACAAATTATTGTTTGAATACATCTCCCCAATCATGGAGTAGGTACCCCTTTCCTTCACCGAAAGACACAACAACCCACCCCTCTCCACCCACATTGTAAACCCACCAATCACTGACACTTAACACCCCTATCCTCCTTCCCATTTACGCCGATCACAACCCGATTTGTTCCCCTCTTTTTTTTCCCCCTCTCTCACCCACTCCACTCTCCCTCATAAATGCTACATAAACGAGCCGCAGCTGGTTTTATTCTGTACCTGATGATGATGCCTAAGCGTTGAAACTAGTTGTACGGTAATAAAGAATAGTGGATGTATACATTGTGTTCTTAATAAAATAAATATTGAACATGAAATTCCAAAAAGTTGAACTTAAAACAATAGAAAGGGTTAAAATTGCAGCACAAAAATATGCAAAAAGTCAGAAATTCACTCATTTCAATCTTCTTCACATTGTAATTGGAGAGCAATTCCATTAATACCAAAAGTGGCAACTTCATTACATAATCAAACATACAGTAAAATCTCTTTTTTACATTATTCTAGGGACCCCAGGAAAAATTGTAAATTGCGGGAAAATGCACAACACAGGAAAAGGAGAAATTTCACTAATACATGCTTGATTACTGGACTTCGGGTAAAAATAAGAAACTGACAAGTCGAAAAAAGAACAAAAGAGCAAGACCATACATAATATGTATGGTCAGTGAACAATAAAAATAAAATAGATTGAATATCTTGGATACATAAAATATCTAAAAGTAAATTCTTTTCGCCTTCCTCATTAAGACATTAAATAATAAGTTACAACTTCCATCATTATATACAAAATGAAGGAAAAATTAATTAAGGTAAAAGGAACAACTTCATGAAAATGCACTTCACAGGAAACTGTGAGCCCTACAGATAAATAATATAATGTATCAACAAACCGAACGGTATTAGGGTTAACCTTGTGAAATTTATCCATGATGGGAAGGAAACAAACTATGCAAATTTCACTTGAATAGAGATTTATTCACGACCTGGGTTTCAAACACTTAATGTCATCTTCAGGTATAATGTATCAAGTTCTGAATATTGACATATTGTCATACTTAAGAAAGAATGAAGATGGCAGAGTCACTTAAGCCTTATTTGTTATTAGGAACCATTGAAACTAATTATTAAAATGATTACTTAACAAAAAAGTCTTTCAAAGATGTTTTCAACTGCTTGAACTGATTCTGCTCGCTCATTTCATACACTTTGTTTCTAATTTTCTGCAGTTCATCGAGCATCAAGTCAAGTGAACTTATTCCAAAATTTTTATTTTGACCTCAGTTGAAAATTTTCTTTTTTGCCTCGTCTTCCCATTTGCCAAGCAGGATGAAATTTATGTTCTGGGGTACTCAAGGAAAATTTTCTACTATGGGTTAAAAACAAACGCGTTTTTATGTCTTTAACCATCAACAATAATTCTTTATGTACCTAAGTACATCACGTGGCCGGACACTTATAGCACATCCATATCAGAGCCTTGTTAACAGGAGAATTTCATCCATTATCAGAGGAAGACACGTTCCAAAATTGTTGATCTCTTCTAGTTTCCTGAGAAGTGTTTAATTAAATCTAACAATTTACTAAAAAGCAAAGACCTCCCACTAAACCATCAAAATCAATTTCCTTACCGAGTTGAAGTCATGGATGAATCTCCCTCGACGGCCATTGCTGAAGTCAGGGACATCAATCTTCTCATAGTTAAGCACAGTGTCCAAATCAAACTCCTCATTGAAGAAGCCAGAACTGGAGATGGAATGGTGATTGGCACCCTTAAATCGGTTTGTCATCAGCTCATCGTTGTATTCCTCAGCCATCTAAGCATCAATAATAGAATATGAGAGGTAAGATTTGGAGCTTTCATATGTCTTCTTAAAGATGCCAAACCCTCCGCTACAGCAGCAATCATTTTTATGAAAGACACGTTAAACCTAAGGAATGCCTTCTAGTGTTGATGAGGTCTATGGGGTTCAGCTTCAATATACAACAGTTTGATGGGAAATTGGAATTGGGCCCTCCGATCTATAGTCCAATCTTCTAGCCACTGGAGTACTGCATTCCATTCTTTTTGAATGCTTCTTTTGTGAACATAAATCATGTCCTGATGTGCCCATCATGCACTCCTTTTCCTTTAAATTACTGCCTGCTAAAAAAATGCATCACTCCACCTGCTCTAATTTTTTGTTTATTCTCTCCTAATTCAATGTTAACCTCATTACTTTTTACGATTGCAGGAAATCCTCAACCCAGACCTCTCGCATCATCCACATCAAAGCCTTGTCAGACTTATTAACTCTCCTCTCCTCCAGCATCATGAGAACAGCAGGAGATCATTTGAGGAACCCATCAAATGTAAGTGGAGAGGGGAATCCTTGTATCCCCCAGCATAAATACAAAAACTAATGCCCCATTTTTTCATCACAATCACCAGCGTATGTATCCATATAGATTTACAAAATTAGGAGTATGCTCACAACAGAAAGTTTCATTAGCAACACACAATGAGCCTATCCACGAGAGTTATTGCGGGGGAGCATGAAAAGACCTAGGCTGTGCTATTGCCACGAAGGCAAGGGTTTCTCACTGCTTAGGTGTCTTGAACTCTTAGCAGGTCACCTAAATGTGTCAAAGGTCAAGTGCACACTCTCCGTGGTCGGGAATGAAAGGATGCATGGACGGACAAGATGCCATTGATGACGATGTGCGAACAATCCGATTACAATGATTGCAGGGGCAATGCATGAATTAAAACTAGAAACATAATTCCACCAATGTAAGAACTGAGATTGGAATGCAGCCATATATACAAAGACATCCCAGCCCTAAAAGGAAATATGTAGAAAATCACAGGCACATGGTCGAGAGGAATACCTCTTAATTGTAAACATAAAAATGCGGTGACCGTAAACTTGATTCAAGTTTACGGTCCTGGCATTTTTTTTGTTTACATTGATTCACTACCATAGCTACGTTCCTTGTATATTTAAATTACCTCTTAAATGATTGATCATTAAGTACAACAGCATAGCCGAGGCTGCCAAGAAGTTCAAGAGAATGAAAAATGAGGTGCTTCAAAAATCTTTTATTAGAGGAATTAAGAAAATGAAAGAGAACTGCAATACATTTACTGTAATCAAAAATATTCTGATAGAATGCAGACAATGGAGACAGCCTAATAACCACAAAAGTATTAGAACCTACTCATAAAGTAACTGAATATCTAAAAAGAAAGAAAATCAACTTTATCAGGAAAATATTCCAAAATTTCAATAAAAATAAGGTTAATAAAATACAAAACATTCCCACTCGGGAAGATTTTCAATATCTGCCCTGCATACCTAACCACAAAAGCATGCAGCTTCTTCAGCACTGCCATTTATGTCCCAGTCCAACCTCGAGCTGGCACAGCCTAGAGGTAATCCCCCTAAATCCCCCACAATCCACCAGCCTCACCCACCACCTCCTTTCATTTCATCACCCAACACCTAGAAGTGCCACTGTGTCCGCTACACACACACACCATTTAAACTTTAATGAAGTCTCCGAATACCAAGATCATTTTCAAAGATATATGCTTAAAAATATACTCATCTGTATATATGTACATAACCATTGTCTTTAATTTACCTTCCATAATGGGGAAAAAGTGAAAATTGTGAGTACCTCATTGTGAATATGACAGCACAAGTATGATTTTTGCACAATGCATTTTTTATTTCATGTTGTTTGAGCACTCTATTAATTTACCATTTAAACTTTAACAAGTCAAAAAAACAAAGAGGTATTATCAGTTTGATTTCTTATGGGTCAAAAGTCTAAAAAGAAGTTAGATATAATGCAATATGTCTCAGAAATAAGCATGCAGAAATGAAATGTTCCGGAAGGTTACACTAATGAGCAATGCTGAATTTTTTAGGCTTCACAACTTGGTATGTGGACAGCAGTGGAGGAAGCTGCAAAGATATGGGTTAGCTGGAGGAAAAAATCTCATGGTGTAGCAAAGTGATGCATGCTGGGTTTTTGGTGCCATAGAAACCAACATGGTGCATAGACATATTGGCAATCCTAATCCTTAGAGTCACCAAATTAATGATCATGCAATAGCTGGAAAAAAATACTGAAATCTGTGTTTTACTGGTTACTTACTATCATCCTCAATTTTTGAAAACATTCAGAAATTAAATTGAGAGCTTAATAATGTTGAGCGAGCTCCCTTTTATTATTAACAATGCTTTCACATATACCTTGTAAGCTTCTGGTTGTCCAGGAGGCAATGGTATCTTGCACCATCCTCGAATACGGTGCATCTGTCACATAAAATGAAATTTAATTATTAAAATGAATTTTTAAGATGTGGTAATTACTCATTATATGAGCATGTCATCAGCACACAAGGGAATTCCTTTGTAGTCACAAATAACTTAATTGGCCAAGTGATGTCAAAAGGTGATCAAGGATATTATGATTACTTTGTATCATTTGCTCAAAGTGCATATTTACAGATATCATTAATCTCAAATCATAGTCTGATTCCCACCATATTAAAAATGAGCCTCCAATTGAAAATTTTTGCACACAGACTATAACCGGGCGTTTCATTTTTTACATTGCAACAATGGGAAAACAGTGAGTGAGGTAAACCTTTGTTAGATTATTCAATGGAAAAATATATCCTTGAAATGAAAAAAAGTATACAGATAAAATAACTGTAATTTTGGTGGGTGAAAAACAACACCATGCAGTGGTTACACGAAAACCTTGCAATATCACCTGGAATTATGGCAGTGGGCTTTTGTAAATATCATTTGCTCGGCCAGAGAAAAGCTTATACATAGACAGTTTTTCAGTCATATTTTGAGATCATGTGTTTTATGTATATTGCCCCACATTTAAACTGCATTATGATTACCAATCATCATCATTAAGGTTCAAGTTTACGGTCCCGGTATTTTTTGTTTACATTGATTCACGACCGTAGCTACATTCTTTGTATATTTAAATCATTAAGGTATTCTAACTTTTTTAAAGGTACGTTTTGGATAGTTCCTATTAATTATTTATATCGTGTGAACTTCCTATTTCTTTCTTCATTCCTTAGTAACTTTTGCCTGCCTTCATGCTGTTTAAAAAAACCCACTCTCTTCCTTCATCTATATTGCTTTCTTGAAGTTCCCCCCCACCAGCACTGCCTTTGACATACCACTACCTTTTAATCTTTTTTCCATCCATTTCTCTGCCCTTTCAGATTTCCTTCCCTACAAGTTTTCATTTCCCTATTCTCATTTAGACATTTATCGAGTATTCCATGAGACTCCTGATTTTATCAGGTTAAACCTTCAAGATTCCACTTTGGCACTCTCCTACCACTCCCAATCCCTCAAATATTTAGTTTAGTAATTCCCGACTACTAAATTATGGTCAAAGTCTACATCCACACCAGGGCAGCTGTGCGAGTTGATGAACTTGTTCATAAACCATTTATTGAAAATTGATATTATCTTTCATCTAACTGAAACCTAAAGATTTCCCCAGCATTTAACATGTGTTTCTACATCTGCGATAAGGTTGGAACCAGGTGTTGGCTAAGTCCCTTTCTTTTACAGAACTTCACTGTGTTCTCTCGGCAATCATTTCTCCAATAATCCCATCCATCTCTCTATCTCAGCTCACACAAACACACATACCAAACAATTCCATACCTCATTTCTACATTTCTCTCGTGATGTTTTCTTACTTCTGTCTTCATCACTGTCCTAAATTTCACGTACCCACTCAAACCATTACAGTGCTTCGGGGTCTTCTTTTCCTCTGCTTTCAATTTGAATGTGCAAGGAGGCTCTGCTGCTGAGCACAATGCCAGGCCCAGATGCCATAGTTGCCAGGATTCATCATCTCTAAGCTTCTTCCCACATATATCATGAGATATTTAATTGAGTTGGTTTCCTATTGCCTTCCTCAATTGTGGATGCCTTTGTTGCTGCCTCACTGAGGAACAGATGGTGTATGGACTACCTTTCATGTGGTCCCTATCCTTTGACCTACTTGCCATTGGTGACCCTACCAGTGGCAGATATCATTTCTCTCACCATCACGTCTCTAGATGCCATCGGAATGTACGAGTCCTTCTGCCACATCTGGTATTAGTGTAAAAGGGGATTATATCTATTATAATCAGGGGAATTACAAATGCTAAAAAACTGAACTTTGTGCCAGACACTCCCACAGCATTAAGTAATAGAAATTGTTTGCATAAATAGGAGGATTTCAATCTCATAAGGTGACCTATATTATATATATTTGTATTCTGTTGGTGACAATTGGCCTTCTAGCTGCTAGTAAGTTTCCTCTGCAAAGACAAAGGAGCTCCACCAAAAATAGATAGAGTACATGAATCTATTTGCAGATGTCACACCAACCTACCAGTACTCAGGGTTACAAAATTTAAGAGCATGAATTGACAAAAAATAACAACAATAACCTTGAATTCTAAATATGCAAACATGTTAGTATTATACTAGCTAACCACTAGCATCAAGTTTGCTACTAGCCAACAAAGGCAATGAAAGGGCAAAACAGCACGGATTTCAGACTTAGAATTTGTCAACTGATATGATCCTTACATGGGCATAAATGTGTCACAAGAAGCTGTAGAAATAGATGGAAACGATGTGAAACAGACACCTCTATGCATTTGATTTTAACACTCATTGAAATTACTTAGTACTCAATCATATGTGTTGTTGTCAGCACCATTCCCACATGACCACATTGGAATGCCATTGAATAGTGTAGTGCTCTTTACAGTATTGTTTGCTCGGCTTTTGGTACCCTAAATTTCCCCTTCCATCCCTTGTCCCTCTCCGTGAGGGAGCCCTCTTCCTACCTGCAGTGTTGGGCCAAATTCTTTACCTTGGGGAAGAGAGCGTTTTACGTTGCATGGCCTTGTGGAATTTTGCCTTGCTACTTACCAAAATCTAGCTTGCATGATATTGAATAAGTTTCTCACGGCATCCTAAGGTGCAATTATTTGTTAGATGATGGCATATATAATTGCATGCGTGTAAAATGATAGGATTTTGGCATGAATGCATGCACCACTGTGAGTATGGGTTTGCATGAATGTGTTGGTTTTGAATGCGGTTTTTTCCCTTTTTACTGATGGTGACCTAACACTCCCCACCACACGCCCTTGCGGTGGCTTGTGTGATATTATGTAGATACATATATAATACTATAATACATAAAATGTAAATGAATACTATAACAAGCTTAAAATTGTTGTTATCATTGGTACTCAACCAGTTAAAATAGGTTTTGAATTAACACAGACTATATGACACAAAAAATTTCATCGCATCTCATAAAAAATTATAACCTGATATCTGATACTACAATTCTCCCTTCTTCAAATCTGCCCCTCCCTTAATCCCATCCAACATCCCATTCCTGCCCCTTACTCATTTTCCTAACATTCTCCCCTACATCACAGTCTTCAACATCCTATTGCCAATCAAAATGCATTGCATTCAGTTTTCCTGCCTCCTTTCGATTTCTCCCAACAAACCCCTCTCCTCCCTCACTATACATGGCACTTCCTCATTTGTTTTCCTTTTGGTCTATTTCACCTTCTCCCATATTCCAAAAGCCACCATTCTATGCCTACCATCTTGCCTCAATCCCCATGTTTCTGCACCACCGAAAACCAGGTTCAATATCAAAGTTTTAACAAGGCTTTTCTTAACATCCTTACTCAAGGTCCCTGTCGTCAGTTTCCTCCTCCTTGTGAAACCTTCTTTGCCTAATGCAACAGTTCACCTTATTAACCGGTCATTTTAAATTTGTTGTGGAAAATTGCAATTTTTAATTAATCATGATATTCAACCATTTCATGCCTTAAACGTCTCATTTTATTCTTCACCTTATGTACTACTTGGACCATTTTCGTCCAAAACAAGATATGGAAACTCCAACACCTGCTCTAGTTTACGGATGCCTATTTCACGAGGGTATTACCACATATAAGGTCTCCATTTTTTTCAGAAATACAAAGAAACATTTATTTTCAAGCTTGAGCATTCCTCTATGTTTTTTCACAGAATTGCCATTTTGGTCAATGAATATTTAATTTGGGCACTAGGGCCCAAAAAGTCCATGCCATACTTAGTAAGCATTGGACTTCATACTTCATCCCATCTTTGGCTCAGTAACCTCTCTCTTTTTTCTGGTATGGAAACTAAAACTGAGCTGATGAAGTTTTCTATCCATATCTGGAATACATACATATATGTATACATATATATATTATTTCACACATATAAATAGATATATAAGGAAAGGGGATAGGAAAACACAAAAAACACCAACACAGGAAAGATGGGGAAGGCGAATTTGAGCAGATCACAAATGTAAAAATATTTCCTTACCCGGGATTTGAACCACGGACCTTTCACTTGCCGGGCGGATGCTCTACCAGTTAAGCCAATAAGGAAACCTTATTTACACTGAGATCTGCGATCTTATAAAGCGCCAAAGTGCTCCGACAGTTTTTGGCCGAGAGATGGCGCTAGGGAATTGTTTCACCCACCAAAGGAGAAATAGACGACACACAAGAATGGGAAAGGATAATAGAAAAGCATTCATACGATATTATAAAGGATAGGAACAGTGCATTTCATGGCACGCATAGCCAGAAGAAGAGATGAGCCACATTGGCCAAATACACATTCAAACACGAAATCCCACCATATGGCAAACAAATATTATTTCACACATATAAATAGACAAAGGAAAAGGGATAGGAAAACATATCCCCTTTCCTTATATATCTATTTCTAGTTTCTGAAGTGATTGAACAGTTTTACCATTGATCTAATTTTTCTCTTCTTAAGGCAAATCATCGCCTGCTTCACTCTTTCTTTTGCATCCTGGGATTTCAGTTTCTCAGATGATAAATTACTCATCATATTCCTCAATCAATTAGTCTATTCTTCTCAACAAGGCCTGCAGGCTTTCGTGATTTAATTTCATTACCGTGAAATCATTTGCAAATAAAAGACCATTGCTTTCTTTCCATCCATTCACCACAGATACTTCCATGCCCATTACTTATACTTTCTCTCCCATGAAGACAGTGAACATAAGTAGTCAGTGATTGCATCCATGTCCAAACCATTTATTTCCACTATTATTTTCCTTGTATCCTTAATTCACATTGTAGTAACATGGTTCCTCTGTTTTTGGTAGATTATGTGTGCAGATGTCCAAGTTTTCAGAGCAATTTGAGCACCTCATCCTTCCCTTGACTGTCATACATGCAAGACTTAGAGGTAACATTTTTTTCTACAAGAATCCTTTGTCTTTTTATAGTCTCCCTCATCTCCCCGTATTTCCTGAATTCAAATTAACTTTGCTTGTACTCTGGATGCATGCAACATCAGAGTCAACTTGACATTCTTCAAATCTCTTGATTCTCATCACACTGACGATGTCCCTTCTACAGGCGCTGCCTTGTGTTTCTTTCAGTCTTTCACTGCTCTGCCACATTCGATTCTCGGCAGGTCTGGACCATGACAATCTTCATCTCTCCTTCACTTTCATTCTTCACTAGGGCATCTTCATTCTCCAACAGAGGTACTTCTTCCATCTGGTTCAAGAGTGATCAAGATAAGATTACCTCAGTAGGCATTACATCCAATTTTCCAGGGAATTACACATCCCCAAACCACTTTACATTTTGGAATCATTGGTTATGTGGCAACATTATTAACTGCAATGTAAAGATGAATTGGAAATTATATCTCTCAAGTGCTGGGGGAACACAAAAATACACAAAATGTTTCTAACAACAATTTTTCCCAGTACACTTGCCAAATTACTAGAGTGGTCTACATTGGTCACGACATATCATTACCTCTGCTTTCACCTACCACCAGCACATCACCAGTTGTATCTCGATTGTTGATACATTTCCTACATTCTTTTCCAAATCAACTCCTCAAAATCTTGCATACACTTTCCGTGTCTACCATCACCAATCAGTCATCAAGTTCTTCACTACAGCTTTCCTTCTGCTCCTGTCCGTTGCCTGCCTCCTTAGCCATCTCACATGACCTGGTCCAGCTGCCCGGCTTTTTTTTTCTTGCTTCAGTTCCTTCCCTTTTGAGCGCTCTTGTGTGGGTATTGCTTGCCATGTTTCTTTACCAGTTGTTCTTTCCTGGTACTCCTGCTATTGTTTTTCAGATTATTCCTGTCTTCCTCTGCATTTATTTCCAATTTATATCCAATTTTTCATCAATGACAACTCTGTATCCTTACTTGACATACTTTTCCTCCAGTTATTTTGAGCTTCATCATAATTCAGGTATCACCCTTTTCATTTTTTTGTATTTCAATTTACTTTCAATGATCACAAGGCTATGGTCAATTTTTACATCTGTACCAGGTTAATTTTTATTTTACTTTTATTGTTTCCTGTACTATTTTTCACAAAAAACATGTTTGTAAGACAAATACATCCATAGAAAACATTTATTTAAAAAAGATGTGTTTCAGAAAATAATGGACATTTTGTGAGGTTACGATGATGATTCGCAGCATCAAAATCATGGTCGTGAAGTATTAAATCTTTAAGTGGAAGTGCAAAGTTTCTTTTTTTACCCTCATCATAAAGGAATTCCAAGCAGTTAAACCTGAAAATGTTATATTTACTTAAATACTCTTCATAAAGGTAAATTTGCTTTAATGTTGGATTTTAAAAATGTGAGCTTTATTATCATACTTCATATGAATGTTCCATAAAGTTATAATTCTTCTTCCTAAGTTGCACATAAAACATATTCACTTACTCTCAGGGTGATACTACTTAATGAACCAGTAAATTAGCTCAATATCTTCAAAAGTAAAAAAGTAAACTGTGGTGGGATGAAACTTTCAACACTCAAACATCTTTAATCACTTAAGATTGAATTTTTGCTGACAGAAAAAATTGAATTCTGCAGTCTTCATTGTATCACACACCTCATATGTAATCGAATACAACAATCAAACTTTTAGATTAATTAAAAGTTTCTACCACAAACTCTATTGACATTGGCCTCCATGAAGTGACTTTTCATTAGTGAATTATCATTTCAAACAGAGGAATACAACAAATCATAAGGACACTAAAAATCAAAAGAGGGCAATCGAAAATGTTAACAGCATTGCAAACTTATCTCAAAAGATTATTTTTTAAAAACAAATTGCATTTCCCATGGCTACCTGCAATCACTGTTTCAATATGTGAGTGGGATTAAGAGACCATTCTTTATCAAGTAAATTCAAGTGAATGAGACAAGTCAAAGGTGATGCATTTCCCAACGCTCTTTAACCATAAGCATTTCCAAAGACAATTGGCAAATTATTTTGTTCGACTTCAAGAAGTATTTAGTTGCCGATTCTATAAAAAAACAATCAAGAACGCGTGACATGGAGGTAAACAGGGGTAATTTGTAATGGCCACCATGATACTCATTTGTCATTACAAAGCTATTTACAATGTAGTTTTGTCACACAACTTTCGATTTAACACTTTCATTTCTGAGAATTTCCCGCATTGTTATAAGGGTTGTACATTCTCAATTTTCTAAATATGTTTTTTTTTAATAAACAAACGCAAGATTAACTGTACTTTCATATGTGACCGCACTTCATTTGTCAAACTTACGAATTAGTAGGATTAGTCCAAGCAGCTGATAAATGAATATTCTTATCAACCAGGCAGTATGTTCCTTAAATTTTCCTAACGCAATGAAATAATACGTCCGCTTTAACTGCTAGGATTTACAATAAAACAGTGAAGATGGGAATTATTTGTGCTTTAAACATGAAAGTAACTGGTACTGTGATATTCAATTTCTATTAACTATATATATCAATTAGAGAACACAAATATTTCTTTCCAGAAAACTTATTAGTAACTACTGACCTGAGCCCTGGCAAACTGACGGTACACAAAAACACCGCCAACGATACCAATGCACATAACTATTAAAGCTGTGAGGAACAAGAATACTGTTGTAGCCGTAGAGACGCGTCTTGCACGACCTCTCATAAGCAAATATTGAGGTTCCGGTTCTGCGGTGGCCTCAATGTCCACCTTGCTTGGCTGTGGATGAAAAACTTATTGTGAGACAAAGCTGTGGCTTAGTGAACCATGCATGTGCTTAAAAAGGAAAGTAAAACTTTCCAAATGTAAAATAAAATGTAATATAATGGACGAGTCGAATGGAATTCAATGTAAATGACAGAAAAACATTCAGGGTTCAACGAAAAATTGGCTAATTGCAACAACTCAAGTAAGCGTCACCTCCTACTTACCAAACTTTCGTTAATTTCATTGTCAACCAAGGGCTCTTCAAGTTTATCGGTCTTTTTCTCTGTAATAGGCTTCGTAACGATTGTCATGGTTAACTTTATTATCTAAATATTCAACTGCGCATACGCCTTCCAACGAGAGAAATCAATTGTAGCTTCCAACGACTTCCGTGGTTATCATGGCGTTGGCATACAAAACAAGGAAGTGCCGATTACCGCAGTAGGGAATATTTAAAGTTCATTGATGATAGTTATTTATTTGTTGGGGATTTTGAATTTTCAAATTGATAATATAGGAATAAAAGCTTTATATGAAGAACAGAAAAATTTTCTCTCTAGATATTCTCAGAGTCTACACTCCAAACAAATCCTTTTTATTTTCCAGAGGAAGCTTGATACATAATCAAGTCCCTATGTTGATAATCATTGGCAGAATTTTTAATTCTAGCATACATTTGATGGAGGTTTGTAAACAGTCTTGCTGTGTGGCGATGATGCCTGTCATTTCTTGCAAAATTCAAAAGATTTTCCGTAACGTTTAATTACACACCCGGGAGAATTCTATTGAGGAGATGCCAAATAACGAAAAGATTTGTATTACACGAGCCGTAACATCCTCAGCTGAATTTTAACTAGGATGATAAATCCCAGAAAAGAATACTAAAAATGGCATGGGAATAGAACTCGCCATAATTGACAGTACGTAATACCTACACCATTAGGACAAAAGGATCTAATTGGTAAAATACAAGAGAACTCAGCCCACTGCAGAGTTCTTGGCTTCGACCACAGTAAGACACAACTACCCACCGCGACGAACAGACAATAAGTACCTCGCAAAACCTTCAACCAGAAACAATAGCTGATGGTTTAATGATCAACGATCTTGGAGAAATTAAAGTAAACCATCCTAATCTCTTGTCCATTTCCGCCAGTAGTTGTTGACAGTAAGCAGCTTCATTTTCCTAAGAACATATCAAGATGTGGATATTAAACTGTTAGATTCCAAAGATGATAATAGTGGAGTGCAAGAAACAATGTTAAAAAATTGATTTAATAGGGAAAAAAATGATATGCATCCATATGCAGCTTACCCTTATCAAGAGGAATGACTTAGGCTTCTCTGAAAGGATTAAAGAATTCCCAGCCTAAGAGATGCATTGATTAAAAATAAATATGGAAGCTTAATGGTATAAAAGTATTTTTTTTAATACTGCTAGTAGGAAAACCATCAAAGCCAGAAGGGAACTTGTTGCATAAATTTTGAATGGTACTCATTAATTCTACATTGGACCAAAGGGACAATAATAATGAATTACAGGAGCTTGATGATTAACTGAATGAGCCACGTTAAGAGGTGGTCACCGTTTTACATTGAAATTGTTCAAAGCCATAGTAATTTGTAAATTATCAACTATAATTTTACAAGGGCTGAAAATCTGTATTATTACTCTTGGGGTACCTTGATTCTTTGTCAATATCAGAAATTTATTTAGTTTCATTTACAGATTTGGTGATGCTAAAATCTGAAAGAAAGTGCTGGGTGAATGAATACTTAGACTATCATTACATAAACAACATTTTCACACTCATTTCAATGCATCAAAATTGTGGCAATTGCATGTCACAACTGAGGACACACTCAGTAGGCCCTCTCTTTTACAAATTATTTCATACATTCCAACCTTGGCGCCAATCTCTTTTGTCTAGATCACATACAGAAGTATCTACTTTCAAATGAAAAGAATCACAATGCACTTCACATCCAAAAAATTGGACACATTTTCATACGTAGAAAAGCTAATTTATTAAAGTTGGACTCGAAATAGAAAATTCCATACTTAACCAGTCTGAAAGCATTAATATTCTGAGGTGCACCCATTTTCTGGAAACCTGGATCTGGCTATGTTTACCTTTTATATATACATGTGTATAACTGAAATTATTGATCAAATTGTCGATTTTATCAGGATAAATTTTCCACATACTCAAAGAATCTAGCTCTCAATAAGTAATTGACGAGTGTTATTTGTTAATTGCACTTAGATGCCAACTTCTCTGGACTCTCATGACACAAGTACCACATGCAATAACTTCACATCAAATGATACACATGATGGCTTCAAGTGAAAAAGTTTCTCATATTCATGAATTGCATCACCACTCCCATCAAGTTTTAGATTGTAGACAGTCGCTCTAGAGATTAAAAGTATTAAGATCAACTGATGCTGGGCACCTAGCATGGGTGTGGCTAGGATGCCATAGTTCCCCCATAACCTTAAATGTAAATAATTTTGCAGATCTGATATTAATCATATGCACCCCACTTATTTTATGGCACTCCTTTAAATTTAATTTTATGGCCCCACCTAATAAATCTTCTGCCCATATTTAGTAGGAACTAATAGTAACAAAAATGAAATAGCCAAACATATTGAGATTATGATTAGTCAGATCATCTAAAGGAAGTTGAAGACAAGAAATTCATTGTTTTGCAAAGATGAAGAAATGACATCCGACTTCCAAGGATTTGGAAAGGGTCAACAAGATCATCAAGGACGTGACAGAGGCAGTGTCAACTAAAACATCTGAGTTACCGGACCGGGAAAGCAAAGCTCATTTCAAGAGTTTTGTAGAATGAATTAAGGTTAAAAAAACTGTACTTGTTCTTATGTATTGTTCTATGGTGAAAAATTCTACCCATTACTAATATTATAACTTCTTTCCATCTGATTAACAAATGTTGGCATAATTGGCCATGTTCATTGAACAAATGTATCTTAAGTCTGGATTACTTCACAGAATTTGTGGGTAAAGTGATATCATTGATAAAATTATATTAAAATGAATCCCACTCAAGGTCTTTGACTTTCCAAGACCACATCCATTCAGTTACTGAGAAGTTTTGCTAATTCGTTTCACTTTGCCATAAACTGGGAGTTTCTCTTAAATTTAATCAAGTCTTGAATCCATACTTTTCTGTGATATACCCCAAAAAACAGTAACAGCTTTGATACAAGGTCTAACTATTGACATATAATTATGCTTCCTTTTTTACATTGTATTCTCTGGTTTAAATGTACACTTGGTATTCGGCTGTTGATTAAACCATATTACAAAGTCTGTCCAATAAATACATGAACTAAGGCCATACAAACTTTACTTTGTTAAGTTTAGTCTATTTCAAATTGTCCCCTTTAAAGTACTTTCTATTCATTGCTACGCACTTATTTAATGTTCTTCTCCTCTGTTTGGTGCACCCTTGGAAGTCCTCAGTAGTTAGGTTTTTAGTCTTCTCGTTGTTTCTTGCTTCACTGTGTCCATATCTTCCCAGTGATGTCCCCTCATCACATTTTTGCATTTTGAGAATAGGAGAAAGTCATAGGGGGTGAGATATGATGAATAAGGAGGATGATCAAGGATGGTGATTGAATTTTTTGCCAGAAACTGGTGAACAATCAATGCTGAATGTGCAGGTGCATTGTTATAGTGAAGGATCCATCCATCATGTTCAGTTAAAATACTCTGCACTGTTGATTTTCCTAAATTCAGTCCATCAGCTATCATTTGGACAGTTTTTTGACGATCGATTAGGACATGATCAATGTTGTCATCAACACAGGTGGTTTAAGGTGGCATCTTGTCGGCCATCTTTAAAATGCTTAATCCACTTGAAAATGGAAGTTTTCTTCAGAGCATTATCACCTTAAACATCTATCAACATTCAGGAATTTCTTGACAACTTTTACCGCACTTCACCAAAAAACTCCATGTTGATTCGTTGCTTCATGATTTTATCAATCTCCATTTTCAACAAACAGTAAAAACAAGGACAACAGAAGCTAGCATAACTGGCACTATACGCACAGCTCGATGATCCACCAAGAACAGATGGCTCCATTGGATCTCAGGCAACTAGCGCCACTAGTGGGCTAGAGGGCTATAGTCCCCATCATGGCCACCAGATTGCACCATTTCGGGCATTTATTGCACAGACTACGTATTAAATAAAGCAAACCTTAGAATTAAGATAAATTTCTAAACATGAGTGTGCAAGATTTGGTGCGTTTCCAAAGAAGTGTGTTTTGTGATGAAGCCTTCATAGATTTTCAACTGGATGGCCATTGGCATCAGCTGCCACCATGAGAATGAGGATAGAGTTGGTCATTGAAATATCAGTATCTATATATATCTGACACCCTGACCACCTGGTAGAAAACCCACAAATACTTCACTGCAATGTATGCATGATATGCATACAATCATTTGAAATATTTTTAATTAACACAAGAATGAAACAATCTTTTTGAGATGTACAGCATTTGTTATGCTCTTTTGAGTATTAAAAATTACAATAACAATATTTTTTTTCTTATCCCAGTGATGAATTCGCCTTTTTACCAGGCTTGGCAAAGTCAGAAGGAAAGATATCCAATTTCATTTAGAAAATTTTTCAAATTATTACAAAGTTTAAGAATTTTTGTTTTGTTTTATTTTTCTGGGATATGGTAGTCCAGTGGGTAGAATGCTGGGCTAGTGAATGGAGGACCTGGATTTGATTCCAGGTGATGCCTCTAAGCATACTGTTTCAACCACGCTGTGTGATTTTTCAGACTTCCTGGGGAACCCATACCTGGCAGAGGGGAAGGAACCCTAACTACCCTGATGTGTGAACTTCACACACAATTGGGTTTAGTATGGGATGAACTCTACCCTCACCCATTTATCCAATGTTTGAGTTAATAACTATGGTGGTCTAGTACTTTGCCCTCAGTATAATTAAAATTTAACACTCAGGTGCCTTCCAATCTGGTTTAGCCTAATGACCAATTAGAAAAACCAATAGATAAAAAATTAATAAATTATTCCAAAAATTCTACATTGAAAAAATGAATATCAAGAAGCTTTTACTATTATGAAAAATGCATGAATAACAATACATTGTTACAGTTCATTATATTTGGTATTATCTCCAAAAAACAAGGAAATATATTTAATACAAGTTTAAAAAAAGAAATGGACTGAGTCAATAGGAATAGTACACCATAATGATCCTTATTACTGTAGTCAATTGAAGACCTTTTTATTAAGTTTGCTAAGTATTTCATAATGGCACTCCTCTTCAAACACACCTTCCTGGGGTGATGTCTCATCCAGTTCATACCTGGAAAATAGTTAATTATAGCTTTGACAAGAAAACCACCATTTGATATAGACATAAACTCAATTTTGTAAAGGGGCAAGAATAAAAATGAATCCTTCATACATCTGACAACATTTCAATTGAAATAATACCACTTTGAATTACTTGGACAATATTTGTGAATGAATTTAGTGACAAAACAAATGGAATGTAGGATGAGAATTTGCTTTATGAAAAAATCATAAGACTTGACCAGGATTTAATGAAAGATTTCCCAACAGCTTGTCGGTCATCTATTAAACAATAAGTTTTGTCTCGCCACAAATTGAAGAGAATTTGGATGAAAAAGTCAAATAATGATAAAAAGATGATATTTTGGAGCCTGATGATGACTCATAAATCAATTTAAGTGGGGCAACTTCTTAAATGAGAATGTTAACAACTGTTCATAAGTGTTTTTGCTGCAGTTTCATTTCTGTGCTTCCAAGTGCATACAAATTTCTCCCCTTCATGCATCATCCACTAAATTCTCTATCAATCATTTTGAAATTCCTTCAACCTGGGAAAAGGAGCTTATGCATCCTATAAAGAAGAATAAAAACCCCATATCACCCTTTGATTTTCATTCAATTACTATCCTTTGTGCAATGTCAAATGTTTTAGAGAGAAGAATCTGGCACCAGTTTGCCACATATTTAACCCTAAAATGATCATTTTGACCCCTCTAGTCATTGATGGGATTTTGGTGCCCAGATTGCTCTGCTTGAATTTATCAAAGGTGTTCTGAACTACTTCAGTGCAAAGTTTAAAACAAGGTCAGCTATTAAAAGCAAGGCTTTTTGCACTGACCCACTGTCTTTACATTACCCAATACCCCAGCCCCATCTAGATGAAAATCAAAAGTTCTTTCTCCTTTCAGTCTCTAAACTATTGCATTCCTTAACCTATGATCTAAAAACTTAGATTATTTGCGCATATTTAAAGATAAACTGCATGGTATTTAACTAAATGCCCAATTATTTTAATAGATGTTATTCTTTGAATATCTAATGCTAAATGTTATGCCAATGCCTTAGCCTAGTGTTTTGTAATGTACTATAATATCTGCTCCACCAGGACTTCTATTTCACAAAAATGAGTGGGTACATTACACATTTGTTATTGCTCAATAGGTGATACTCGGAACAGAATAAATATGTATTTGATTCCATCCACCTTTGGAAAAAACTCATGCATCCCAATGTTCTCCTCTAAGCAGTTCCAACGGAAGAGGCTCCCTCCACCTTCACTGCATGCCATCTCTACATTCCCATTATCTTCGACAATGATACTTATTTAGAACATTTAGAGGTGGAAAATATTCCACCCATTTCCCTTCTTCCAGTATGGTCCACTGTTATTTGGTATATCCTCCACGGTGACATCCCCTCTCCTTCCCTCCCAAACTTTTCATTCACTCAGAATGGTATTTTTCCTGGTGCCTCATACACTACAAATCTTTCCTTATAATAACCTCCTAATTTCTACCTTTGAAAAATTAACAAAGGGAAGTTTGTTATTGAAATTTCCAAATCTTTTCTCCATCAACCACATTCTCACATTGAACAAGCTTCTGCTACAATTTAGTAGAATCCCTGGCATTCTGTGCTATCCACAATGTTACTCATACGTATAATCAATGAGTGGTTATTGATGGCTTCCTTTATCCACTATATGTTCTAATGTGCCACTATTTGCTCTAGTGTTCCTCTCCCCATATTGTTGATGATGGACCCCTGTCACGTGGTGATGTCTTCACTCCATCATTAATGACTGTATTGAGTCCAAATGAGCACTGCACTATTCAGTTCAAATTTGGACTGTATCCACTCATGCTTATCACTAGTTTTTTCTCTGTCAATCATCCACTAAGATGCTTACTTGGCCATCATGCATAACCTAATCCTGAGCTCCCATGTCCCTAGGCCCCGTGCTCTTCCCATTTTAAAGAACTCAAGAGGATGACATTGATGTTAAAACTGAACAGTCAAACATGTTTCTCATTTCATAATTTCAATTTTATTGGATTTTAACTGGGGGATCCAAACCAATGACCTATATTCTACTTTGGCCATTAACTACTTATCTTCTTTCTTAAAAAACATTGCAGATTTAAATTCACTAAAAATGGTTTACTATACTTTCAATAATTTCAGTCACATTTGAGCCATGAAATTATTTCTGGGGACCTGGCTTCCATAGACTTTTTATAATGCAAAAAAGGTGTATTAGGTAATTAGCAAAAATACCCCCATGGCAAACTTGCAAACCTTATTTCAAAGAATCTAAAATTCTAACTTTACCTTGTTTGTATATTTATTACTTATATATGTATGTTAAGGATAATATTAAACAACAAATCACCAGTGCTCCATTACATGGGCATAATACTTGACAGAGTGTTCATGTACATTTATTCTCCCACTCTTCTGCCATGTTTAATAAGAGTCCCTTTCATGGTACCATCAAAATTTTCAACTATCTGCCTCCAGGCATAAAATATGCTCCTTCTAGGGGTACATTTAAGAAATATCTCAGCCATTTTCTGATAGATAAATACTATTATAGTGTGGAAAAGTTTCTGCAGTCTTCGGAACATTGAAACAGCTGACTGTTTGTTCTCTGACTTGCCCTATATTTTACTTTGTGAAGTCCTGGGACCAGTAAATATTATTATTTAAATTAAAATACTAGTTTGTTAAACTCTGGATTTTCTTCATCACTTATCTAGAAAAGGCTATGGGTAACAGCCAGAATGACTTATGTCACTAAATGCATAATACCATCAACTCACTACATAGATATTACAGCCTAGACAACAAGAAAAAAGAATTCCCATAGGAAGATACCATGTATTTTTATAACTAATTTTGCCATTTAATACCAAATGAAGTTTCATCGAGTTGCTCTCCCCTAGCTTGAAGGAACCCACTAGGTCAATGGCTCCTAAGCTATTATAAATAACAACAAAAACATCTCAATCAATCGTCTTGGAACTCACATTATTCAAACAAGGGACTTACTTTAAAGCTTTGTAGAATTCTGTGGCTCCTGGATTATGTTTCAGAACAGTCAACATGACCTTATGCAAATTTGCCGAAAAGGCGATGAGTTCAAGAATTTGCATCATAAATTTTCCAAGCCCTTTTCTCCGAACAGATTCCACCAACTGAAGTTCATAACTGAAATGGAGAAATGTGGCAATTAAGAATACATAAATAAATACAAATTCAAAATTTAATTAAAGCTTATTTCTTCCAAGTTGTTCAAATTGGTATGAACAAAAGAAGCATAAAAGAATAGGGAAACAGTGCTGTCACTCTTTTTCTTGATTCCCATTCCCATCTTTCCCCTGATTCTATTTTTCCTCATTCACATATCAAATTCCTGGCTTTTCCAACAACTTAAACCCTCTTCCTGATTTTTTCCAGAATTTCAATATAAAGTTGCTGAAAATGTGATTGATTAATTTATTCACAATAATATTATTAGTTATTTCACAATGGAATATTTTGCCTGATTCAGCACATGTTAACCATCAATTAAGCATTGATGTTTCAAAATGTTGCCACTGAGTGAGTTGCAACTTCTCTCCAGTTAAGCAGTCACTCTGGAGAGGAGATGGCTGGGAGGAGTTAAGAGGCAGCATACTGGACATGTATTGAGAGCCAATGAGTTTCTGGAGACTGTGATGGAGAGGGGATAATGAATGTTAGGTAAGTAGGACAGTGAGAGAAATAAATTAGACGTGTACAATTTGGTGTATTCCCAGTGCACAATTCTAGTTAAGTCTTTGGAGGTTTTCCACGAGGCCAGGATTTCAGCTGTGAACATTTGTATGGCTAGCTCTGTGATAGGATCATAATTTGCCATCCTTAGCAATAGATGACCTAGTATCGATTGGCTGAGGGTGGTGGCCATTGAAATAGCCATGGAAATGTCGACAGTTGAAATCCTGACCTCATGGAAAACCCACAACAATTTCACTGGAAAGAAACATTGGATAGGAGGAAGGCTGAGAAATAGAGCGGGTATGGATGGAGCAATTGAAAGGTGTGTGAGTGTTGCAAAGTATTAACATACCATAGCATGGCACTACTCAGTCCTATGAACCCTGAATGAAGCCCTGACAAGAAAATGTGCAAGTTGGCCATCAACATATTGGTGGAGATGGACAGGGGGGCCCCCCAGGGAGGATTAATTCAGGAGACATGCCGGGAAAGCACCAAATTTTTCACAATCTCAATACTCACCAGTATAAAACTGGATCCCCATAGTCTATGTCAAAGCGAAAGTGTGAGAAAGCAACTGGAATACCCTCTGGGTTCCTGGCAATGAGATATCTTGCAGATTCTTCACTCATTTCAGATCTTTTTTTTTTGTCATTCCATCCCCAGGAACAATCTTCATAACTATATCAAAAAACCATTTGTGTTCCATGAGAAGGAAAAGAAAACAACGCAAAAAGAAGACTAAAATTCCCTCCAGGGAGTAGAGCCTGTTCAAGCTTGGAAAAACAATGCCATGGCAAAGATCATGAGGGAATGAGGCATGCATATTTGAAAAGGCAAAAAAATCATGACTACTGTTACTACTGTTAGACAAATATAAAGCCATGTTATGGCACTTGTGAATCAGAAAAATGCTAAATACAATGCAATAATGCAAAACATCAAATTTATATTTTTTGATGGGATCATTGAAAAAATCCGTTAAATTGATGAAAAAATGTATTTAGAGTTCATGTTTAAGTTTTACATATTACCTAAATACCCTAGAGTTAAAATAAAATAGGGAATAGAAACACCAAAATTTTTATTCAATTTAAATAATTATTTCTTGGCACTGAAAAATTGAAGTGCAAATTTTAATCCAGAAATTAGAGAACAATATAAAATTCCATAAGTTAACCATTATCATGTTTTTTATCTGCTGTGCACATTTACCAGCGAGGGCATCAAAAAAAGAATAAAATTACACTACATTCCCATTGCCATCTTCATTGTTACAGAGCTGGCCAGAATTAAGAAATCAATATTGTTTTCATTGACTAACAAAACAGCACAATAATCATACAGTGTGAAAAGTAGTTTTTCAAATTACAGTTCAGTGCTTGTTTTTTGTGCTCATATTCTAAATATGAACGACATGTTCGTGATACCAGTGGTTTGGACTATATTGTAAACTTCTGTTGATGATTCCCAAAATACAATACCATTGCTAAATTAAAAATTTAAATTATCATATCAAATAAAGAGATTAAATTAAACAATGTAATGTTTGCACATTTTGCTGCTGACCTCAAGAAATCTTCTGACCAGACTACTTCCTCTACTAGTACTAGTATCACATAAATCCAAAAATCCCTTCCTCCTACTTTTGCCAAAACTTTAGTAATTCTGATGTGATATTATCAACTCCTACAGCTAAATAATAATAAGGGGGAAAACTCCACTGGCCGTAAAAAACAGTCGCAACTCTCGTCAGACCAAATTGTTGTGTTGGTATTCGCGGGAACCAACCACAA
Organism: Hetaerina titia; assembly: GCA_037158775.1. NCBI lineage: Eukaryota > Metazoa > Arthropoda > Insecta > Odonata > Calopterygidae > Hetaerina > Hetaerina titia. The sequence continues at coordinate 1,444,966 of CM073778.1, read as the reverse complement.
CCTCTCGACCAAGAATACCCGAATGTGGTGGTTTACGGGAAATTAATCCACGCCAGGGACCACACACAGCCACACACACACTATCCTGTCTGGAATCCTTCACGAAGCTGTGAGACTTTGTTAAAGATTCCAGGTGGAAATGTAATCCTTCACGAGGCTGTAAGGAAGACCCCGTTAAGGATACCAGGATGTATTACAAGCACACACTCTGTGACTATCCACGAAGGACGAGCACAGACCAATCACACACACTAGCACTCAAGAAGCACACACACACGCACTCAAAGGGCCCAACTTCTGGGAGAATCTGAAACGATAGAGCGCAGACGAGGATAGCGTCGAACACGCGTGTTTCGGCCACAAAGTGGCCCTCTCCAGCGAACTGAAGGGAAAAAACACCTCCAACACAAGGTTGAAAGTAAACTACCGAAGACAGACGTCAAATATATATAGTGACTGTGGAAAGGATGTAGGAGATAGGGGACCAATAGGATTAGTGGGAAGATGGAATACTTTAAACTTATTGGCAAAGAGGAAGGGGGGGGGGAGGGGGGGAAGGGAGGAAGGTGGGGCGAACAGAAACCAATGGGATGGGTGGAGCGGGAAGAAGTAATAAGGGGGGGGGGTTAAATACTAAGTCCAACGGAAATTTATTTGAAAACGGAAATTTGAAATGATACTTTGTAATTCCACAGACTCTGAAAATCTGCGGAATTACAAAGTATTACTTTATCCGCTTAAAACAGGAGTTAGAAATCATTTCAAAAGGGAATAAAGAGGAGAGAATGGGATCGGCCCTTTATCGCTGTTAACTACGACCTTCTTCAAGACCATGCTAGACTTTACCTACTTTAAACACTCCTTCCCTCTATCTGACTATTCCTGGACCCAAGCCATCCTCATCTATGAAACATTCCATTTCTCTTTCTAAGCTGACAAAATATCTTTACCACATATGTCTTCTATGTAGTTTTTGCACTTACGTACATGAGATCTTGTACCAACAATGAAAAGCAAATGGAGTCAACTCTGTCAGCATATTATAAACATGCACAAAATATAAGGGTTTTAAACCTGGCAAAGTTAGCAAAAGATGACCTTAATGAAGATATAAGCCAAAATTAAACTTACTACGTTTTCATATTATCCTTTTCCAAGTTAAATATGAAATCTAACACCGACTGATTAAGTAATCCAACTGGTTTACACTCGAGATCTAAGTTCAGTCCATGTTTTGTGAACTTTTTGAAAGCTGCAAATGAACATAATGGATCCACCTGCAAATTAATGAATAATATCATATTATAAACCTCAAAAGTTTTAAGCTCAAATACAGAATACTTGACCAGGAATTTAGAAGACACAAAAATTCCAATGTCCTACCTGGCTATTGGCACTCTGCACCAGAGCCACATTCTGATCCAGAATGGCTTTCTCTTCCTTCCTTTTAACAAGCTTGTCTTTAGCTTTGTTGGTTTTTCGCTGAAATGAAGAGAAAACTGAAGGATGAGACTTAAGGGCCAGATTATCCTTACTGAGGCAGAAAATTGTCAATAGGACAAAATAATCACCGAGCATATGCCAGGTAAAAAAGCTTTCAAAGTTTTGTCTCTCTTGAAATATAAATATTTAACAAAAATAAATAATTACTGTTCACACTGGACTTAAGAATTTACGTGTGGTAAATTTATGGTATTTACATGGGGGTAAATTACATTCTTTCTATTACACAGGCCCACAAAAAAATTTTTTTTTTTTGGGTGCCGGGAATCTTTGTGTTGATTTTAACTATATTTGTATAGCTGAATCCAAATATGAAATCCGTTTTTATTTAACAGCTCTACTTTTTTAGATATGGCACACCTTACGATTAGTTGTTTTAATATTTGTTATATTCCGGAAAATAATTTTCAAAGTTAAATAAATCTATAAGTATACATGGGAATATATGGTAAAAGAAAATAGGAAAAATATTACAGACTTTGTGAAACGTGCATACTTGGGATATTTTGGTGTTACGCTTGGTGACCAAGATAAAACATGGGCACCGCATTTTGTGTGTAAAACATGCACTGAACATCTGCGGCAATGGACAACAGGACAAAGGAAAAGTCTAAAATTTGGTGTGCCAATGGTGTGGAGAGAACCTGTGAAACATATTGACGACTGTTATTTTTGCATAGTAAATGTTTTGGGAATTAATCGAAAAAATCGCCACAAGTGGACATATCCAGATTTGCCTTCAGCTAGACGCCCGGTACCCCATTCAGAAGAAATACCGATCCCAATATTTCAGACGTTACCAGATATATCTAAGGAAGAATTTGAGTTATTTGAAAACATTTCTCATTCTATTGACGATAGTGGCAGTGACTACAAGGGGGTATCAACAATTCCTCAACTATTTAATCAAGATGAACTAAGCGATCTTGCTAGAGAACTGAACTTATCGAAGGAAGCATCCGAACTACTAGCATCAAGACTGCATGAAAAGAATTTACTGCAACCCGGTACAAAAATAAGTTTTTATCGCACAAGGGAAAAGGATATGCTACCCTTCTTTACTCAAGAAGACAATCTTACATTTTGTTTAGACGTTAAGGGTCTTTTGGAAAAAATGGGACTACTATCACAATATGATGCTAGTGATTGGCGTTTGTTTATTGATAGCTCCAAGCGTAGTTTAAAATGTGTACTTCTTCACAATGGTAACAGGTTTGGCGCAATACCAATCGCTCATTCAACTAAAATGAAAGAAGAATACGATACAATAGCATTGGTCTTACAGAAGATAAAATACCAGGAACATCGCTGGGTGATTTGTGTAGATTTAAAATGGTGAACTTTCTTCTTGGGCAGCAAAGTGGCTACACAAAATATCCTTGTTTCTTGTGCCTCTGGGATAGCAGGGACAGACAAAACCACTGGATTAAGAAGGAGTGGCCTAAGAGAGAAAACTTGGTTGTTGGGAAAGAAAACATCATTGCTGAATCTTTAGTTGAAAGAGAGAAAATCATCTTACTGCCTCTACATATTAAACCAGGCCTAATGAAGCAATTTGTAAAGGCTCTTGACAAGGATGGACCATGCTTCGGCTACTTAAGACTAAAGATGCCCCATTTAAGTATTGAAAAACTTAAAACTGGTATTTTTGAGGGGACACAAATCAGACAACTTACAAAGGATCCTGCTTTTGTCAAGTTAATGAATGAGATTGAAAAAATTAGTTGGATGTCATTTGTTGAGGTCATAAAATATTTCCTAGGAAATCACAAAAGTGAAAATTATATTGAGCTGGCAAACATTATGCTCAGCAACTTCAAATCACTTGGATGTAATATGAGCACAAAAGTTCACTACCTACACAGCCACTTAGACAATTTCCTTGGAAATTTAGGAGACACAAGTGAAGAACAAGGTGAAAGATTTCACCAGGATGTAAAAACAATGGAAGCTCGCTACCAAGGAAGATGGGATAACCATATGATGGCAGATTACTGCTGGTGCTTAAAACGAGACTGTTTGAACAAAGTGCACTCAAGAAAATCGCACAAAAGAAGCTTCCGATGTGTTGAGTGATGTTTTTATGTATTTTTTTCTTTTCAATTTGTTTTATTACAGTAAAAAATTTTAGTATTTGTGTTCAATTGTATTGTAAAATTCTGTTGTGTTTGTGGGTGATTTAACAGTCCTAGAAATAAATCAAGTCTTTATATTTAGTGGGTTTTATTATTAATATAATATTCCCATATCATCATGTAGATGATTTTTTGACGTAAGTAACAACATATCTATATCTTGAAAACTATAGCTGATAGGAAAAAACTAGTGTCATAATTGGATTCAGCAACCCAATTGTTCTTTAAATCAACATTAAAAGCTCCGGCACCAAAACCATTGTTGGCCTGTGTTATCTGTCTAAAAGGAAGTTTATGGTTAAGTTTTAAATGGGTTTGTGGCAGGGGAATATAAAGGGTCACATGAAATAATAGAAAGAGGCAGGAAGGGAGGACATAGCATAAGTAAACAGAGTGGAAGTTGGCAAGGCCATGGTAGTGGGGTGAATGGTAGAGGGTTGAGTGGGCAGGGGAAGAGATGGCTTTGTGGGCATGACATGCAAAGGGAGTTGTGGATGTGGGTGACAAAGGGCTTAACAATTATAATGATGATGATAATAATAGCAATATTCATTGGAGCATCTTGGTTGAACAATTGGCCTGCGGATGGCATGGCCCTCTTCAGGGGAATATGGAGTGTGTCTTCCTCAGCAACAAAATACAATGGCAGGTGTGTCAGAGCAAGGTGATACTAGTGAGGGAAGAGAAAGTGAGCCTTGCACACCATTTCAGAAAGTATCGACTTGTTATTCACACAGTCATCCTGTTTCCGTGTAATATTCAGTTCCTAATACTGTCTTTCTATCGATATCAAAGAAATAATGAGGGCAGAATGGTAGTGGGGATGAGAAAATAATGCTAAACATTAACCTGAAGTTACATATGTTCACCACCAGCACATAATTGTATGTCAGCCAATTTTCTCATGACTGTCTGTCAAATCAAATTTGAGAATCAACAGAAACTGAAGCCGCCAACATAAACTAAAGAATTTTAAGGTGAAAGAAAAAGCAGATTTTAGGCAGGGTTGAATTTTGCAAAACTAACATTATTTAACTCCAAAATTTTGGGGGCTTTAATGGAACAAGATGCTGTGACTAAACACCATAATGTCACAGGTATTCATAGTCAAGTTGAATGATTTTTACACTCTGAAATTGTTGCATTGTAATGCATATTAGCAGATGACTCCGTCAAAAGTTACTGCTGCAACATCTCCCTCAGTTTCTTGGAATTTAACACTATTTAACTTTGTCAAAGGGATTTGGTCAGGATATTGGATTATTCCCCTTAATAAATTGTTTTGAGAAATAGCATTTCGGTTGACATCCAGAAGGTTTAAGTTTGGTGGCTCCAATCAAAGATGCACTTTAAATTTTCTCAACTCTTTGCAGAAAGAATAAACTGCACCAAATCAATGTCTCCTCTCTGGGTAATCAGAGATGACATGAAGTCTTACCATTATCTAAGATTAAGATCTAGCCTCGTTCATACATACATGGAGGAGTAGAAGAGGACTGGGCATCCTATGCTCAACACACTTTCACCATTAGTACTATGTTTACCCACTCAAATAAGTGACACTAAAGAATACTTATTTAAATTAAAAATGAATTTTTACCTATAAAAATTTTAATTACTTCGATTTTACATTGGCAAAAGTGACAGACTGCTGTTACACTCGACATCGTAAAATCGACCAGTATCATATATAATAATTACGTAGTTAAAAATCCCTTCTGCAAGTTTCGGGAATTCTTTGTTTGTGAGAAGTGCAACTCAATCCAGTTGGCACCAAATGCCTGGTGAAATACGGAAGTTGAACTCTCACCATTTGCTAAACAAAAATTTGTATCAACGGAAAATCGCTCACTCCAACCATCTATTCCGAGCCTTTAAATACTTGCAAAGGTGTGGATAAGATAAAACATTTTAAATTACTCCATATCCGTTTGTATCAGTTGTGCTCGACCATTTCCGTCTTAGGGGTAGAGAAAAACACAGAGTAATGGTTAATTCAATATTTAAAATGTTTTCTCTTATAGCTTTACTGATGCGAAAGGGTCATTTGCTAACACGTTTTCATCATTACATCGAAAGCACCTAAGAAATGATTTACTGAGAACGTTGTATTGTGAAGAACGTTGAGGTGTGCATTTCCAGTCAACAAAAACGGATATATTTTAGATAGTCATTGGTGCTCCAGCGATTACGGAATTTTCATTGTCTTAAACAAGAAGGTAGCATTTCGAAAGAACACATGTTCGTATTTATTACATGCCCAAACAAGCGTTTCATTTCATTTGATTGAATTCCACACATATTCAGGCAAATCGGCACAGCAAAGATGGTAAATGATAAAACTATGACCCAAAATAAGTAATGCAATTGCTTGAGAGCCTTGCTTCGGAAATAGCGCATTCCAGTGCTCTATCTTATTCGCAGGTTCAACGTTAAATAACCACTTCCATTAAAATCACATTAAAAACATTGGAACAGCATCTACGATCTCCTCTGAAATCAAATGTTACGGTAAATAGACAATACTCACTCCCATTGTTGACAGATGATACAGACCAACTCCCGCGGAATTACTTGGTTTGGGTTATCGTTATTCTTATTAATGAGAATCACGAGTGCACCATAACATACGAACGATTCATAGAACGAATGAAAATAGAATGATTCATGCTGATGATACTGCCATTTATCATGATATTGGGGTACTTGTAACAGAAAGCATCAATTTCAGGCTATGCTGACGTCTTGAAAAAGTAACCTGTAAATACTGCTCTTTTTATTAACGAAAGGGGAGACTTCACTAAAAAAGGATATGAATCAGAAGTTGTCCAATCATTCTTTGAATGAATGACTAAACTTGCAGAAGTAGTTCTCGGGCTGGACTGCGTGAGAGAGATTTTGGCTCGACAGAGCCAAAATGTCTCTCGAGCCAAAATGTCTCTCACGCAGTCCAGCTCGAGAACTACTTCTGCAACTCTCAACAGCTGCGAAAGCCTACGATCTACAATGACTAAACTTGATCAATTTCGTGTCATATCAATAAACCTCATCATGAATGATTTTTTCTCAATGTGCAAATGCTGCAGCGTGATACTGTTCCATTGTATTGCCATTTATTCTAATCGAGTAATTGCCTAATTTCAATGTATTAAAAGTATCACGACCCAGATTTTTTCTTAACAATTACGTTTGATGAATCTTGGAGTAAAACTCGTCTTTACAGGCAAGATCATCTAAATCATTAGGTATGTTTAAAATAGTTCATTTTTCTGCTATAATATGTCCTGTGAGAAAAACAGCGTTAATTAATACTTCGTATGCGAAATAATTAACCTAAAGCCTGTGGAAACGGGTCGATGTGGACCGTGCGCAACATGGTTGATGCAGTACATGAATGGCTCCGACTCGTTCGTTCAACTGGTAGAGGAACGACCTGGGAATGTTGAACGCAAATTGTCGAGCGGAAAACACCGAGGAAGTGTTTTTTATTGAATTTGTATTTTTCTTCTAGAGATTTTTCAGCGGGAAGATTTTTGCCCCAACAATAATTATTTTCTGAATTTTCTTATTCTGCCCTTTGCTGTCGAAGGCGGTTAACGAAAAGAAATACACAGCCTAGAAACTTAAGATATCTCATTATATTTCCTTTTAGCATCCTAATAAACCGTTAAAATTAATATATTGTAACGTCATAAAAGATAAATTAACTGGAAGATAAACCTTTATTAACCCAGTTTAAAGCAAAACTCAACAATTAAAGTAAATTACTTGAAAATAGTTACTATGTTACATTTTTTACTTAAGCAAATAAATTAACTTTATTTAAAGGTAATAACAATAAGATACTTTTCACCCCTCTAACACTAGCTAATAAGTGGAATTGCATAGAAATTAACAATTCTTGTAAAAATTGCACACTGGAATGTATGAAACATGAGTTATAAGTATAATAATGTATCGAAATAATCCCCCTCGTCATCAGAAAAACACGCTTTCACAAGCTTAGTCTACTGGTGGCTCAGCCATTCCATGGGGCCTACTGCAAACCTTTAGCCTGGGGTCTCAGACACGGTTGTACAACTGTTCCTAACTACCTGCGGTGCGGCACTCTTAGCAATTACTGCAAAACTCCCCGGTTTTGGAGAGTATTCACCTAGATTATTATTAATAGAAGATTCTCACATTATAATCAGCGATTCTTGTTGGATTTGAATGCAATTTTTTTCGAGTCACCAATTTTAGTATCACATTTGTTACTATATGCATCAACATAAATCTCACTGTAAAACTTTCCAATTGCATTATTTTTTTGTCTCTTTTCCAGGGAACTCTATGCTCATTTTTAAGTTCACACAAATGTCCTAATGCCCACCATTTTTATAATAGCTGCTCTGTCCAGGTTGTATTATTTAAAGTACAATAATCCTCTGCATAAACTACTACCCCAACATCAAAATTCACATTTCTGTGCTTCTGCAGATATTCAATTTTTCTCTCTATATTTATCTACAAAGGGTCTTTATAAAAAATATAACCTCGTCCTTGGTTCATGCCTAAGCATCAGTTTTGATGGCATCGTTGTAGTACAACATGGTGTCGTGCCATATGAAAACAAACACTTGCTAGCCAGGGAAGACATCCTTATCCAACTTGTCTTGTATCACTTGACAATCTTTTTAAAGCTTCCCAAAAGGGCTTTACACCATTCTCTGTCACCCATTTGTGGTTGGGTGATAGATGTCCTGTGAAGAATTCTGTAGCTTCAATTTTGCAAAAAAATTTACAATTCGAGTGACGTAAATGAACTTATATTGGCCATAATTATGAATAGGATGTACGATGAGTTAGAGGATATAATCGTGTGTGTTCAGGTAGGGAAACATTTGACAGTGATGGGGCATTGGAATGATCAGTTTGAGTTTAGGAAGAGGAGAGGTACGCGTGATACCATTGCAGTGATGAGATCACTAATCGAGATGAATATAGAACACAAACAGGACGAATTTACCTGTTTCATAGATTTTGAAAAGGGGTTTGATAGAGTGAAATGGGAAAAACTAATGTGTATATTGCAGAAGATTGGAGGGACAGGAGACTGTCCCGCAACCTCTACATGTCTTAGACTACTGTTCAGGTGCAGGTGTAGAACTTAGAGTCCAGATGGGCAGTGTTAGGAAGAGGTGTAAGGCAGGGTCGCACATTATCACCAGTGCTGTTCAACGTATAAGGGGAGGAAATGATTAAAGAGGCATGGGAAGAACTGCACTTCCTGATTGTATTCTATATTCCTCTCAATTGGTGATCCCATTACTGCAATGGCATCACGTGTACCCCTTCCTTTCCTAAAGCCAAACTGATCATCCCCTAAATAATCATTTGCCTTATTTTCTATCCTTTTGTTGATGATCCTGAGAATAACTTTAGCTGCGTGGGATATCAAACCTATTGTTCTGTAATCTTCACATGATTTAGCCTTACCTTTTTCGGAATAGGAACTAACACTGATCTCACAAAATCTTCTGGCCAGATTCCTTCCTCACAGATACTATGAATCGGTCCATATAGGGCCTTCTTCCAATGTTTTCCTAAACATTTCAACAGTTCTACAGGAATGTTGCCTACCCCTACGCCCTTATTTGCTTTCATCTCCTTTAATGCCCTTTCTATTTCATCGTCGAGTCTGCCTGGACCTAAGCTATTTTCTTCTATGTCATGTTCCTTTTCTATGTCTAAACTTGTCGGCCTAAGTTCTCTACCACACAGTGTTTCTATATATTCCTTCCATCTCTCTTGGATTTTTTCTGGTTCAACTATTATCTTACCCCACTTATCTTTAACTGTTAGCACAGACCTTGCCTTCTTACTTTCTGATAATAACTTAACCTTGTTGTATAACGCACCAATTTCACTCTTCCTCTGTAAACTTTCCATATCCTTGCATTGCATTTTCCACCATTCTTCTTTTGCTTTATTTGTAGCCCTTCTCAATTTATTGTTTAACTTGTTGTACTTCATTTTGCCTAACTCTGCGCTTACATTCTTCCATCTTTTTCTCTCATCCATCTTTGCAATCATCTCATCCATTACCCATGGTTTCCTTATCCTTTTCCCGTTAATGGTCCCTATAGTGTCTTTTGCGGCTTCCGATATATCTTGCTTGATACATTCCCATTTTTCTTTGATAGTACTCAGCTCTTTACCACCATCCATCATTCTCTCTACAGCCTGCTGATACTCCTTCCTTGTTAATCCATTTAATACTTCTACATTCCATTTCCTAACCCGCCGCCCTTGCCTTATCTTTTTGAAACAGATGTGGCATTTCATTACAACTAAATTGTGGTCTGCGTCCAAATCTGCTCCTGGGAAACTGTGCGAATTTATCACACTATTCCTAAACCTGTGACTAACCATAATATAATCTAAATGATACTTTTCTGAGTCACCTGGCATTTTCCATGCATACCTACACCTTTTGTAGTGTCTAAACCATGTGTTGGTGATGACTTACCGCTGTCTCCTGCAGAATTCAATTGCTTTCTCCCCGCGTTCATTCCTCGTGCCTAACCCATAGTCCCCCACCTCACCACCATCTCTTCCTTCGCCTACCGTCGCATTCCAATCCCCCATCACTATCAAATGTTTCCCTGCAGGAACACTCGCGATGATATCCTCTAACTCATCATACATCCTATCAACTTCTTCCTCCTTGTGGTTGCTCGGTGGCATGTATACCTGAACAATGACCAAGTTCGTCGGCTCTGCTTTAATCTCTAAGAGTAAAATTCTATCAGTTGCTTGCTATATTTTGACTATGCTTCTTCCTACCCCTTTATTTAATATTCAGCAACCCCTCGTTGGCTCTCGTCCCCGCCGCTGTATATGATTCTATAGTTATCACTCCAGTAATCCCCGCTATCCTTCCATCTCACCTAGCATAGACCTAAAACCTATTATAAGTAATATTACCTCTTTCCAACTCTCCCTTAATATTTTCTAATTTGCCTGTCCTCAACATTGTCCTGACGTCCCATGTTCCTATTCTAACTACTTTCGTCCTCTTCTGCGTCTTCTGTCCTGCTGCTGTTATTTCTCCCCTGCAAGGGTTTCGTGGGACAACGACTGCGGAAGCCTTGCCTCCCCCGCTGCCCGGGGAGGCAAGCCCCTTGGGCCAAGTCCCACAGTTGGCAGGATTCAATTTCTCTCTTGTATTCATCAGTTTTCATGGGAATTTTAGTTGACGTTGTTTCCCGTTGCCTTCCTCAATAGTGTTTTTAACGTGAAACCATTACTCAATGGCCACCCTACTGGGGTCAGATGCCTTTGCAGCCACCTCACTGAAAACAGACACTGCGTGGACTGCCTTTCGTCTGGCTCCTAACCTTCGACCAATCTGGCATGGGTGACCCTACCAGGAGCAATTATTATTACTCCCACCAGCACAGCTCTAGGGGTTATTGGAACACACAAGCCCTTCCACCACGACAAGGTTATAGTGCATGGAAGGGTATTAGGTGTACATATATAAATAAATATATATATATATATATATTTATTTTCAACTTAGACAGCAACACACAGCAAGAGAACACATAAAAAGAGCACTCACAATACTGTCTTGATAATTTCGACGGACTTGAACTCCGTCTTTTTTGGAAGATAAAATATCACTGAGGAAAAGGGTTCGTGGTGCAGAGAGAGACGGGGACGAGGGAGAGGGGAAAAACATGTAGTGGGGGAGAGGTGAAGGAGGGGTATGTGGAGGGGGAGAAAGCGGAGCGGAGAACAGGTGGTGGGGGAGGGGTGAAGGAGGAGGTTATGGAGGGGGAAAGGGAGGCCAGAGGGGAGCGGAGATGGAATAAGGAGGATGCGGAAATAGTAACAAGCGACACAGAAAACGAACAATTCTTCCACAGATAACACAACACCCATGATCAAGGGGTCAACTCACAAAGTCAACATAAGGGCTCGACAAGGATGACAAAATGTATCCGGATGAATAAATTGTCCCACCACCTCGCAAGAAACAAATCCCCTCCCATCCACCCCAGCCCCCCCCCCCACCCATTTAGTGAACGACATTGAGACCCGGATGTTGATAGGCTTTACACAGCCATATAAATGCCAATTCCATTGTTTTTAATTTTATAGGGTTTTTGGATGGGGGAAGGGATGCTAGAACAGAAACATTGTAACAGTGGTTGAAGGGGGTGTTGTGGTGGGAGGCATGTTTTGGGATGTGAAGATCTGCGGATGGGGAAGAGGGATTACATGAGGCACGATGATTGTTCACCCTGAGGTTCAGGGGTGCAGAGCACTGGCCTATATAAAATGCCGGGCAGAGTTTGCAAGTCAGAAGATAGATTACATGCTGAGGTGTGCATGAGGAGTGGAGGAAGGGCGGGAGAGAGTTAAAAGGTGGGATGGAGAGGGTTGGAGTGGTGAAAATAGGACAAGTTTTGCATCTTGTTCGCAAGCACGGAGTGGGTATGATTCTGGGGGTGGCAGGGGATTTGGAAAGAGGCTTAAGAGGATACCTACCACTTCCTCAATCTGCTCCTCTCAATTTCCCTCCCTTCTGACACCAAGATCATTACGGCCACAATTGACATCATATCCCTATACACCTCCATTCCTCACGAAGAAGGCCTTGCTTCCCTATGCCACTTCCTCTCCAAATGCCCTAGCCCTCAAACTCCAAGCACCGATTTTCTCATTGACCTTTCTAACATCATCCTCACCCGTAACTCACACGTGAAAATAGGACAAGTTTTGCATCTTGTTCGCAAGCACGGAGTGGGTGTGATTCTGGGGGTGGGAGGGGATTTGGAAAGAGGCTTGGTTGATTTGAGGAGATTGATAGGTTGGCGGGCCATTTGAAGGTAAAATAAGGGCATTTAGGAAGAAGGTTGGACGAAACGTTGTGATTTTTGAGGATGGGGTACAGGTCTTTGAGGATGAATTTAAGGGACTGGATGCCAGGGAAGTAGGTGGTGCATATTGAGAGAGGGTGGGAGTCTGTGGTTGAAGGAGTATTGTGGGTGTAGGACTGCTTTAGGATTTTTTTGTGAAGGAGAGAATCTGGGTATCCCCATTGGAGGAGGGATGGTGAAGGTTGTTGAAGTATTTGTTGAGGGATTCGGGATGGTTGGAAATGCGGTGCCCGCGGATAGACAGGGAGTAAGGGAGGGAGCGTTTGGTGTGGTAGGGGTGGCAGCTGTTAAAATGAAGGTATTATTGCTTGTTAGTAGGTTTAGGATGTATGGAGGTTAGAAATTTGTTGGTAGTTAGGGAAATGTTAACATCAAGGAAAGTGATCTGTGATGATGAGATGTTGGAAGAGATGAGGAATCATTGAGTTGGGAGATGAAGGAATTGAGGGAGTCTATGTTGTGTGGCCAGAGTAGAAAGATGTCATCAATGTACCGAAGCCACAGAAGGGGTTTTAGAGGGTAACTGGAAAGGAACTTCTCTTCCAGGACACCGAGGTGGAGGTTAGCGTATGACGGGCTGAATCTACTTCCCATGGCACAGCCCTTGATTTGGAGGTAAAAATTGTCATTAAAAGAAAAAGAGTTACGGGTGAGGATGATGTTAGAAAGGTCAATGAGAAAATCGGTGCTTGGAGTTTGAGGGCTAGGGCATTTGGAGAGGAAGTGGCATAGGGAAGCAAGGCCTTCTTCGTGAGGAATGGAGGTGTATAGGGATGTGACGTCAATTGTGGCCGTAATGATCTTGGTGTCAGAAGGGAGGGAAATTGAGAGGAGCAGATTGAGGAAGTGGTAGGTATCCTCTTAAGCCTCTTTCCAAATCCCCTGCCACCCCCAGAATCATACCCACTCCGTGCTTGCGAACAAGATGCAAAACTTGTCCTATTTTCACCACTCCACCCCTCTCCATCCCACCTTTTAACTCTCTCCCGCCCTTCCTCCACTCCTCATGCACACCTCAGAATGTAATCTATCTTCTGACTTGCAAACTCTGCCCGGCATTTTATAAAGGCCAGTGCTCTACACCCCTGAACCTCAGGGTGAACAATCATCGTGCCTCATGTAATCCCTCTTCCCCATCCGCAGATCTTCACATCCCAAAACATGCCTCCCACCACAACACCCCCTTCAACCACTGTTACAATGTTTCTGTTCTAGCATCCCTTCCCCCATCCAAAAACCCTATAAAATTAAAAACAATGGAATTGGCATTTATATGGCTGTGTAAAGCCTATCAACATCCGGGTCTCAATGTCGTTCACTAAATGGGTGGGGGGGGGGGCTGGGGTGGATGGGAGGGGATTTGTTTCTTGCGAGGTGGTGGGACAATTTATTCATCCGGATACATTTTGTCATCCTTGTCGAGCCCTTATGTTGACTTTGTGAGTTGACCCCTTGGTCATGGGTGTTGTGTTATCTGTGGAAGAATTGTTCGTTTTCTGTGTCGCTTGTTACTATTTCCGCATCCTCCTTATTCCATCTCCGCTCCCCTCTGGCCTCCCTTTCCCCCTCCATAACCTCCTCCTTCACCCCTCCCCCACCACCTGTTCTCCGCTCTGCTTTCTCCCCCTCTACATACCCCTCCTTCCCCCCTCCACCTCTACCTGTTTTTCCCCTCTCCCTCGTCCCCGTCTCTCTCTGCACCACGTACCTTTTTTCTCAGTCATATCTTATCTTCCGAAGAAGACGGAGTTCGAGTCGGTTGAAATTATCAAGGCATTATTGTGAGTGCTCTTTTTATGTGTTCTCGTGCTGTGTGTTGCTGTCTATGTTGAAAATTTAAAAAAATATATATATATGTATATGTATATATATAAATATATATATGCGGGTCACGGTGGTCTAGTGGGTAGAGCATTGGACTACTGACTGGAGGGTCCCAGGTCCGGTTCCTGGGCAAGGTACTGTGGGCACCTGCAGCTCCACCCAAGCTAGTTGGTTTTTCGGGTAATTCCTGGGAAACCATAACCGGCACAGGGAAAGGAACTGGCCCCCCTACCCTGATGTGTGAATATTCACACGCCGTCGGGCTTGGTACATGGGTGAGCTAGGTCATCACCTACTAAACCGACCTTCGGGTTGATTACTGCGTTTATGGTTTATATTTTTATATATATATACATTTATATATATATATATATATATATATATATATATACACACATATATATATATATATATATATATATATATATATATATATATATATATATATATATATATATATATATATATACACACACATATATATATATATATATATATATATATATATATATATATATATATATATATATATATATATATATATATATATATATATATATAATTCACTAAAGAGTCATAGCAAACACAGAAACTAAAACATATAAAAGAGGGACTCACTAGTTCTCGCGTTTTAGTTTCTGTGTTTGTTATGACTATTTAGTGAATTTTATTGTGCACGTTCGTGGCTTTTCCAAGAAAGTGACTATATATATATATATATATATATATATATATATATATAGATAATAAATATTGCACACACAGAAACATAAAAGGACACTTACAGTAGATATTCACGTTTGACGACGGCGGTGCCGTCGAAACGTAAATATCTACTCTAAGAGTCCTTCTTTTATGTTTCTGGGTGTGCAATATTTATTATCTTAGTGTTAGTGCGTTGGCGGAGAGCGTTATTTTCAAGATAATATAAAAACTGTATATATATTATGTATGTGTATTATTATGTTATATTATTGTATTATATATAAAAAATATATATATATATATTTTTTTTAAGGTAATCTACCGTTTAAGGTAGGTTTTTGGATGGACACAACTATCAATTAAACATTTTGTGACTCCCCACCTATCAAACTAATCTACATCAGGTCCCTCTTCATCTCGGTATACTTCTTTCCTCCCTTCATCCCGTCCAACATCCCTATCCTGTTCCTACCCTTACCTCGCTTGCCCAACATTCTCCCCTCTATTACCCTCTTCAACATTCCACTACCGCTCAATACGCCTTTCATCCATTTTTCCTGCCTCCATAGGATTTCTCTCGACAAACCCCTCTCCTCCCCCACCATTTCTAGTACTTCCTCATTTGTTTTCCTTTCGGTCCATTTCACCTTCTCCATTCTTCTCCACACCCACATTTCAAAAGCCTCCAATCTACGTCTATCCTCCTGCTTCAGCGACCACGTTTCCGCACCGTACATAGCTACGCTCCATATCAGAGTTTTTACGAGTCTTGTCTAAACATCCCTACTCAACATCCCCGTCATCAACTCCCTCCTCCTTGAGAAAACCTCCTTGCCTAGCGCAATTCTTCTCCTTACGTCCCTACCACTTTGACCGTATTGGTCCAAAACACTTCCGAGATATGTAAACTGTTCTACTTGCTCTATTTTTTCCCCGCCTATTTTAATATTTAAATTAGCCTTTTTCTTTCTGGAAAATCGCATAACCTTAATTTTATTAATACTGATTCTCATCCCATATTTGTCGCACTGAACCTCCAATTCACTCAACAATGCTTGCAACCCCTTGGCTGTCTGAGCTACTAATGTTTGGTCATCAGCAAACCTAACCGATTTTACGAATTCCCCTCTGACTTTCATTCCTACCTCCAGTTCTTCCCATGCCTCTTTAATCATTTCCTCCTCATATACGTTGAACAGCACCGGTGACAATGGGCAACCCTGCCTTACACCTCTTCCTAACACTGCCCATCCAGACTCTTCGTTCCCCACTCGCACCTGAGCAGTCTGAGACATGTACAGGTTGCGGATCAGTCTCCTTTCCCTCCAATCCATTCCTATTTTCTGCAATACACGCATCAATTTTTCCCAATTCACTCTATCAAACGCTTTTTCGAAATCTACAAAACAGGCAAAAACGTTCTGATTGCATTCTATATTTCTCTCCATTAGTGATCTCATTACTGCAATGGCATCACGCGTACCTCTTCCCTTCCTAAACCCAAACTGATCATCCCCTAAGTAATCATTTGCCTTACACTCTATCCTTTTGTTGATGATCCTGAGAATAACTTTAGCTGCGTGGGATATCAAACTTATTGTTCTGTAATCCTCACATGATATAGACTTTGCCTTTTTTGGAATAGGAACTAACACCGGTCTCACAAAATCTTCCGGCCAGATTCCTTCTTCATAGATACTACGAATCAGTCCATAAAGGGCCTTCTTCCCACCTTTTCCTAAACATTTCAACAGTTCTACGGGTATGTTGTCCACCCCCACGGCCTTATTTGCTTTCATCTCCTTTAATGCCCTTTCTATTTCATCGTCGAGTATTCCTGGACCTAAGATATTTTCTTCTATGTCATGTTCCTTTTCTATGTCTAACCTTGTCGGCCTAAGTTCTTTGCCATACAGTGTTTCTATATATTCCTTCCATCTCTCTTGGATTTTTCCTGGGTTCAACTATTATCTTACCCCATTTATCTTTAACTGTTAGCACAGATCTTGCCTTCTTACTTCCCGATAATAACTTAACCTTGCTGTATAGAGCACCAATTTCACCCTTCTTCTGTAAAGTTTCCATATCCTCGCATTGCGGTTTCCACCATTTTTCCTTTCTTTATTTGTGGCCCTTCTCAATTTATTGTTTAACTCTTTGTACTTCATTTTGCCTAACTCTGTGTTTACATTTTTCCATCTTCTTCTCTCATCCATCTTTGCAATCATCTCATCCGTTACCCATGGTTTCCTTATTCTTTTCCCCTTAACGGTTCCTATAGTGTCTTTTGCTGCTTCCGATATCCCTTGCTTGATACATTCCCATTTTTCTTCAATTGTACTCAGTTCTTTACCATCATCCATTATTTTCTCTACAGCCTGCTGATACTCTTTCCTCGTTAATCCATTTAATGCTTCTAAATTCCATTTCCTAAACCGCCGCCCTTGCCTTATCTTCTTGAAACGGACGTTGCATTTCATAACAACTAAATTGTGGTCAGAGTCCGCTTCCGCTCCTGGGAAACTGTGCGTTTTTATCACACTGTTCCTAAACCTGTGCCTAACCATAATATAATCTAACTGATACCTTTCTGAGTCACCTTGCATTTTCCATGTATACCTTCGCCTTTTGTGATGTCTAAACCATGTGTTGGTGAAGACTAACCCCTGTCTCCTGCAGAATTCAATCGCTTTCTCCCCGCGTTCATTCCTCGTTCCTAACCCATAGTCCCCCACCTCACCACCATCTCTTCCTTCGTCTACCGTCGCATTCCAATCCCCCATCACTATCAAATGTTTCCCTGCAGGAACACTCGCGATGATATCCTTTAACTCATCATACATCCTATTGACTTCTTCCTCCTTGTGGTTGCTCGGTGGCATGTATACCTGAACAATGACCAGGTTCGTCGGCTCTGCTTTAATCTCTACGAGTAAAATTCTATCTGTTGCTTACTCTATGTTGACTACGCTTCTTCCTACCGCTTTATTTAATATTACGGCAACCCCTTGTTGGCTCTCGTCCCCGCCGCTGTATATCACTCTATAATTGTCACTCCAATAATCCCCGCTATCCTTCCATCTCACCTCGCAGAGACCTAAAACATCTATATTACCTCTTTCCATCTCTTGCTTAATATTTTCTAATTTTCCTGTCCTCAACATTGTCCTGACGTTCCATGTTCCTATTCTAACTACTTTCGTCTTCTTCTGCTGTGTCTTCTGTCCTGCTGCTGTTATAACTTCCCTGCAAGGTTTTCGTGGGATGACGACCGCGGAAGCCTTACCTCCCTCGCTGCCGGGCTGACACATGGCCCCTTGGGCCGAGTCCCGCGGTTGCCAGGACTCATATTATCTATAGTGCCCATCATTATTTTCTTGGGAATGATAATTGAGATGGTTTCCCGTTGCCTTCCTCAATAGTGTTTTTAACGTGACACAATTACTTAATGGCCACCCTACTGGGGTCAGATGCCTTTGCAGCCGCCTCACTGAGGAACAGACGCTGCGTGGACTACCTTTCGTCGGGTTCCTAGCCTTCGACCTATGTGGCATGGGTGACCCTACCAGGAGCAATTAAATTTACTCCCGCCAGCACAGCTCTAGGGGTCATCGGAACACACACTCCACCACGACAAGGTTGTAGTCCATGGGAGGGATATATATATACTGCTGTATACAGCAAGGTTAAGTTATTATCGGGAAGTAAGAAGGCAAGATCTGTGCTAACAGTTAAAGATAAGTGGGGTAAGATCATAGTTAACCAGGAAAAATCCAAGGGAAATGGAAGGAATATATAGAAACACTGTATGGTAAAGAACTTAGGCCGACAAGGTTAGACATAGAAAAGGAACATGACGTAGAAGAAGATAGCTTAGGTCCAGGCATACTCGACGATGAAATAGAAAGGGCATTAAAGGAGATGAAAGCAAATAAGGCTGTGGGGGTGGACAATATTCCTGTAGAAATGTTGAAATGGTTAGGGAAAGGTGGGAAGAAGGGCATATATGGACTGATTCGTAGTATTTATGAGGAAGGAATCTGGCCGGAAGATTTTGTGAGATCGGTGTTAGTTCCTATTCCAAAAAAGGCAAAGTCTATATCATGTGAGGATTACAGAACAATAAGTTTGATATCCCACGCAGCTAAAGTTATTCTCAGGATCATCAACAAAAGGATAGAGAGTAAGGCAAATGATTACTTAGGGGATGATCAGTTTGGGTTCAGGAAAGGAAGAGGTACGCGTGATGCCATTGCGGTAATGAGATAACTAGTCGAGAGGAATATAGAATACAATCAGGACGTTTCTGCCTGTTTTGTAGATTTCGAAAAAGCGTTTGATAGAGTGAATTGGGAAAAATTAATGCGTGTATTGCAGAAAATAGGAATGGATTGGAGGGACAGGAGACTGATCCGCAACCTGTACATGTCTCAGACTGCTCAGGTGCGAGTGGGGAACGGAGAGTCCGGATGGGCAGTGTTAGGAAGAGGTGTAAGGCAGGGTTGCCCATTGTCACCGGTACTGTTCAACGTATATGTAGAGGAAATGATTAAAGAGGCATGGGAAGAACTGGAGGTAGGAATGAAAGTCGGAGGGGAATTCGTAAAATCGGTTAGGTTTGCTGATGACCAAGCATTAGTTGCTCAGTCAGCCAAGGGGTTGCAAGCATTGTTGAGTGAATTGGAGGTTCAGTGCGATAAATATGGGACGAGAAAAAATATTAGTAAAACAAAGGTTATGCGATTTTCCAGAAAGAAAAAGGCTAAGCTAAATATTAAAATAGGTGGGGAAAAAATAGAGCAAGTAGAACAGTTTACATATCTCGGAAGTGTTTTGGACCAATACGGTCAAAGTGGTAGGGACGTAAGGAGAAGAATTGCGCTAGGCAAGGAGGTTTTCTCAAGGAGGAGGGAGTTGATGACGGGGATGTTGAGTAGGGATGTTTAGACAAGACTCGTAAAAACTCTGATATGGAGCGTAGCTATGTACGGTGCGGAAACGTGGTCGCTGAAGCAGGAGGATAGACGTAGATTGGAGGCTTTTGAAATGTGGGTGTGGAGAAGAATGGAGAAGGTGAAATGGACCGAAAGGAAAACAAATGAGGAAGTACTAGAAATGGTGGAGGAGGAGAGGGGTTTGTTGAGAGAATTCCTATGGAGGCAGGAAAAATGGATGAAAGGCGTAGTGAGCGGTAGTGGAATGTTGAAGAGGGTAATAGAGGGGAGAATGTTGGGCAAGCGAGGTAAGGGTAGGAACAGGATAGGGATGTTGGACGGGATGAAGGGAGGAAAGAAGTATACCGAGATGAAGAGGGACCTGATATAGATTAGTTTGCTAGGTGGGGAGTCACAAAATGTTTATTTGATAGTTTTGTCCATCCGAAAACCTACCTTAACCGGTAGATTACCTAATAATAATAATAATATATATATATACATATGTATATAAACATACAAACACATGGATACAAAGTATTCAGTGCACAGAAAAATAAATGAAGGACACTCACTGTGAGTGTCCTTCATTTATTTTTCTGTGCGTTGAATATTTTGTACCTGTGTGTTTGTGCGTCACTGGAGAGCGTGAACTTCAAAGATATTTTTATATATCTTTGAAGTTTACGCTCTCCGGCGATGCCGGAGTGTGTGTGTGTTTATATATATTTTTAGAGTTGTGTGTTTTTATGTATAAATATAAATACATTCAAACACGAAATACCTCCATACGGCAAATAAATATTCATTCACATTGAAATTATATAAAAATGTATATATGTATAATGTATGTATGTATATGTGTAAAACATCATGCCCATATGAATATCATAATCCAGTTCATATATATATAATAATATACATTTGCTGTCTCAAATCTTTAGATGTAACTCACTGGTAAAGTGTGATAATGGTATCCGCAGCATCACTTTCACTCATTTTCTTGTGAAAATTTGGCATTATCTAGAGTTATAATAGAAATTAGAGTTGAATTAGCAATCTTTTTGAACTCCACAACTCGTATTGGATGAAAATATTTTGTCAATACTTTTTTCTCTCCTCCATCAAGTGATATACCTTTAATTAAGGAATGCTTTGATTACATGTCGACGAATTGCAATTTGCAGAAAAAATTTACCCATGAATGTAGTTCTTCTGCTGAGTGAGTTTAGCTACTTGAAATTTTAACAAATTAACAACATCTACATAAAATTATAATGGAAAATTATTAGACCCAATTTTTACAAATTCAGACTTCACCTCCATTTCCCAGGATAACAATCCTCTACTATCATGTGGCCCCTATCATCCTGCCACAAATGTTTCCCTTCTACTGCAATGTCCAATTCAGGTATTTGATTTTATGTTGTGCAGATATGACTTTAATAGATACGATTTTATTGCTCTAAATAATTTCTCGTTGAATATTAACTGGAGCTATGAACACCTTTATCTCAATACAAATGAGGCTTTTAATTACTTTTATGATATTCTATATCATGGCATCCAGCCGTTTACTCCAATTATCACTTATAAAACTAGTAGTTTTCCTAGGTGGTTTAGCTTTGAACTGAAAAATTTAATTGCTAGGAAGAAATTACCACACAAATTATATAAACAAACTGGATTACAATCTGATTTTGATAAATTTTCACAGTTTAGGTCAAATTGTGCTACATTAATAAGGGAATGTTACAACAAATACATAACACAACTTGAGTCAGTTATCCAACATAATTCAAAACATTTTTGTAATCATGTCAGCAGTATGAGGAAATCGGACAAACTACCTGTTATAATGCTTTTTAATGACTATTCTGCTTGTTCATAGGATGACATAACAAACCTATTTCCAAAGTATATCTCATCTGTTTATGTAAAACATGATAGTACTCCTCTGCACAATTTTCATACTCACACCTCTACTTCTATTTCATCTATAACAATCTCAGTAGAAGACATCAAAACTAATGTCAACTTGACCTCCAAATGGTTGTGCTCCTGATGAAATCCCAGCCCTACTTCTGAGTATGTGTATTGTGCCATTACTTCATCCTTTGTAAATACTGTTTAATAAATTCCTCACTACTGGAATTTTTCCTAGTGCACTTAAATCCACATATATAGTACCAATACACAAGCAGGATGACAGAAATAACACATCTAACTATATTCCGATTGCCAAGCTCTTAATAATATGAAAAGTCTTAGAATCTTTGGTTGTAGATAAGCTAACTACTATCTTTAATAGCATCATTATCCCTGACCAGCATGGTTTCATTTAAGGAAGATCAACACTCACTAATCTTTTGGTTTCTTAAAAGTATCTTATAGAAGATATGGAAAAAAGCCTACAAACAGATGTCATATATACTGACTTCAATAAGGCTTTAGATACTGTTAGTCATGAGCTTCTTAGAAAGTTGGATGCATTAGGAAGGAGTGGTACCTTAATTGACTGGATGGAAAGTTGTTAGCCCAACAGAGAAGTTGTAGTACAAATTGATTTATCTAAAAGTAAATGTTTCTATCCATCATCAGGCATTCCCATCTGTGTCCACTATTATTTAACTTATTTATAAATGATATTATGATGGCATTAGATCCAATTCCTTTTCTTTTGTATGCTAATGACATAAACATTTTTTTAACAGTTCAAACAGTTGATGATCGCCTAACTTTGGAGAACTGCCTTTATAGGCTTCAAAACTGGTGTGAGCAAAACTACCTAATTTTCATTAAAAAAATGCTATTCTTTAACATTCAGCCAGAAAAGGAGTCCACAGCATTATGAATATTGACTAAGCAATTATTCCATGGCCCGATTAATAAATAGAAAATAACTTGGAGTTATATTTGACTCCTAGTTAAAATCCAATCAACATTATAACGATGTTCAATAAATATAGTATACAATAATAAATAAAGCATACAAATCGCTTGGATTTATCTTCTGATATTGTAAAAACTTAAACATGAAGAACCATATAAGGTTCTGTTCATCTCATTAGTTAGGTCACTCTGTGAATACTACTCTACTGTTTGGTCACCCTACTACAAACTCCACATTCAGACAATCGAATGTGTTCAAAGAAAATTTGTGCACAAAATACAAATCAAAATTGTGCACAAAGTACAATTCAAATACAATCTTCACAAAGATCTTTATAGTTACCATGAAATGCCACCTCTACTTATTCTTCCCTCTTTGCATACAGGTAGAAAAAATCAATAACAGGTTTCCTTTATACATTACTGCATAACAAGATTGATTCCTTAGAACTCCTAAGGGCAATATCTTTCCGAGTACCTTCACATAGCACAAGGTATGAAGTACCTTTTGAAATTAGATATCATGCGCAAAATTACACGTACTACTCGTCTATAAGCCAGATTATGAGAGATGCCGCCAGTTGTGATCATATTGACCTACTTTCTATCTCACCAGGATCCCTTAAAAAAATGTTATTAAAAATATCTGAAGAATTTTATATCCATACTAAAAAAAGACTTACTTTTCCACAGATTTTAAAGAATGTTGAGGAATTTTAGGATGCTAATTATTGCTGTGTGGCTAGCTGAACATGCCAATGTGTTGTTCCTAATGTTCATTGGGTAAATTTTCTTATCTAGTTCCACAAGGTCTATTTAATGACTACTGCTAACATTTATCATTTTGTACCATCATCTGGCCTGTAACAAATACTATATTTCTAATATTCTGTTTCCATTTTTATATTTGGAATTTTATTTATTTGGATATTTTGTCTACATTCATTAACCTAACTAGGTATGTTTGCATACATGTATACCATCTGAAAATGTCTTTCATGTATTGCAAATCAAAATTCTTCTTTAATACTAAATTATATGTTAATTCTCAATAACGAGTATGTATCTTTATGTCATCTGTATCCATTTGTATATGTTTTTTTATAATTGTGGAACCAATATATGTTTTTTGCCTTTCTTTGTGTAAAAGGGTCATTCCCGTAAATAAAGAAGTACCCCTTTACTTTCCCAGTTTATTACCAACATTTTTTTGCCAACAAGAATTTTTCATAGAGCACTTAATTCATGGACTGGCTATCATGCGAATCAACTCTTAAACAAACCGTGGGTTGGCCATCCTGGATCTAGCTTTATCCATGCTGGGAGTGAAGGTTTCCCATGTTGTTGACTATTACCTCTCAGACCACATTTGCTTGGAACCCAGTGGGTGGCCTCCTTTGTGTCCTAGGATCCCCGACCCTTCAACCTCTTCCTCAACCCCATCTGGGAGAGCTCTGACTTGAGTCATGTCAATGACACCCTCAGTTGTCACCCAGGGAATCTTTTAAATGATGACACAGTGGAAGATACTTTCAACCTCTTTTAGGACTGGCCTGCAGGTGTAGTTAATAACTGCTTTCCTCATCGCAGGTTCCAAACAAGGAAGGTCATCCTCTCATGACATGTGACACAGTATTTGGTTTCAAATGTAAATTTAATGCGTGGTTTTTACCCTAATGCTTTCCAGACCTCACAATAGGAAAACTCTATCCAGAAAGTATCCAGCCATGCAATATTTGAGAAAAATAACCAACCTATAAAAATGAGGAGGCCTTAGTCCCCTTCGAAGTACTTCCCTTGGTACCTCTCACAGTTATCCCAGCGACTCTTCCACTTTTCAAGACAATCAGGAAAGTTCTTTTCATGGGAATGGTCATCAGCTGCCTCATTGCATTCTCTTTTATCTTGTCAGCATCCAGAATTTCTTGCTGCAGTTGCAGGGGACTTGTTCCAGTCTGCACACACTGCAAGTCTTCAGGTTGATTTCAACCTGAAGATGCCTCCAGGACTGGGGGAGAAACAGTTGCCCATTAATACACCTACGCGACGGTAATTCCCGGAAGCAGCATGGATCCTTCATCAGATAGACGTCGCGAAAGCCTAAGGATTAAACTATTCTTTATAATCTCTCTTTACCCTCCTTGTTCAGTTTGTTACATTTCCCTTTTTGTATTTTCATTTTTTCAATATGCGAATACAAATATATAAAAATTTTGAACCAATATAAACTTTTACATCCTTTAATATTGTATTTAAATAATTATTGCAAAAGAATAACAATCAAACACTTTACTTACGTGCAAGTGCTTTAATGAAGATTCATCATATACTCAAAATTGACATTTGCCAATTCTACAATTTTGTCATTTGTGATGACTGAGATTTGCAAATTTCAATTCAGTCCACTTTTTGCCAAATATCACGTTGGCATTCCGGTTCGCTATGTTTGACTCATTTCATATCGTTTGATGAGGTAAGGCTTGATCAATAGCAAGATTGTTATGCTGTTCAAATAGTTTAGTTATGCTGTACAAGACATATTTTATAACATATGATAAAAATGAAGAGTCACAGGAAGTTACTGGTGATGGAACACTTTAAATGGAATAATTACAGGTTATATACAGCTCGAATAACAGTAGACGCAAGGCATTCAGAAAAATTTGATTCCGTATATCTCGCGCCGTCCTTTCTCCGTTGGCCTGTGATTGGCTGAATACTATTCCTCGTTCCGGTTGTACGAGAGAATGGCTGACAGGAAGCAGTACAACAAAGTCATCAAACTCATACTAAACCATATAAAAATTTTGCCACAAGAAAGAGAAGTTCATTAAGATTACATATTCAAAAATGAAGTTTAAAAAAAATAAAAATTTTTAAGTAGATTTTCCGGCAACTAATAATGTTTTATATTTTCATTAAACTCTAAATCGGACTGTTGCGCAGCATTTGTGCAAGATCGAAGTGATGTTCTTTCTATTACCATATTAAACTAATGCAGCACAATGGTAAACGATATATGCATGTATTTTAATTAACTTTGAGTTGTGTCCATTTAATTTAAGTTTTTTAACCGGATGAAAATTTCTTAATAATGCTCGATACCTGGCTCCCTAGTTTTAACCTGTGCCCTGAATAATTATTACTTTTGCTCAAATAACTACAAAGAAATTGAATGTCGGTCGAACCTTAATAGATTGAATTGCTGTTTCTGAAAAGATGATGAATTTTTAAGCCCGAATCTCCTCAGTTTATTAATGTAGGGTTTTGGTGTAGAAACTATTTTGTCGGGATACTTTATGTAGAATTTTAATATTATCCCATTTTTTGAAAAATCATTAGGCGGAAAAGCGTGCTCACCATAATGCCCTGGAGAGAAAACGTCGAGATCACATCAAAGATAGTTTCAGCAGCCTGCGTGATTCGGTACCAGCATTGCAAGGAGAGAAAGTTGTAAGTAGTAATCAAAAGCAATTTTATGTTTTCCCGTGAAGACTACAGTGTTGGTTAATTTACAGTATTTACTTGTTATAATACTTGTCATGTTAGTGGGTGAGAGGAATGTACGGAATTACCTCAAGGTAAATGGCAAGTTATAATATACACATAATAATAGCAACACTAACTGTATACCAGAAATAGTAGTATATAGAAAAACACGGCGGGGACATTTCAGACATGGCATCTGCAGATCATAATTAATATTAACGCTTACGGAGAACTTCATTGTGTTAAATAGAATTTTTCAGTGTATCCTCAAACGTAATTACACTCCTTATGCATTTCATGGGGCCGCAATATGTTTTACAGTCTGAGACTATTCACGAGGCCCTAATTTAGTTGTGGTCGTGCAAATCTATTACCTATATTTCTATTCCTCGGAGAACTAGTGGAGGTGATAAGGAAAGGAAAAGCCGTACAAATCAGAATTAACACTTAACAACATTGATTAAATATAAATACAAGAAATAGAAGCAGTTCCAAAGTCGTTGATAATGATCTGGAGAGAAAATTGTATCTAATATCAAATATATCTTCCCAGCTTTGTTTTGCACTTATAATGCAACTCATAATGCCATGGTATATGTAACAAAAATTTGCAGAAAGTTTATTGTTGTTGATTTGTCATATTAGACTGGAAATTAATTGGCTTGAAGTGCAGTATTCCCGTTACATCTTTATTGATTGTGTCCTCTCATGATATCTCCTATTACTTAAAGAAATCCAAGTGCTATCAATCAAAATGCTGTGGTACGTTACTCTAGATAAGTGTAAATCCATAAGAGCATCTGGTGTAAATGTGAAACCTGATATGCTGTTCACTTTAATTAGAATCCATAGATAAATGTGCATCAGTTTTCAAGGAGCATGCTAGTAATTTTTACTACATGAATCACTCTGCAGTGATCGTCTGTTCAATGACACATCATCCAACGACATTCTCAAGGGGCCAAACCCTTCTTTAGGGTATAATAACCTGTAGAGAGTGGAAATACTTACTGGAGTACACATGACTATCTTTGTTAGAGAGGTATGTCATTGTTTATTTCCCTAGATGTCCCGTTGGTGTAGAGGGAACTGGGAATTGGTTAAATTAATACTATTTTGCCATCTGTATGGGAAATGTTCTTGGTTAACTCTAGGCTAGCCGTGCCCAGATCTTAAAAAAAGCTGCAGAGTACATACAGTTCATGAGGAGAAAAAATTCAGCTCATCAGCAAGACATTGATGACCTGAAGAGGCAAAATGCACTACTAGAATCACAGAGTGAGTATTGAATTAATGATATAACATTATTGGGTATTGTTGTGCTTTTTTTGATATGATTCATTGTATACCTAATAACAGATTACAGCACCTAATTGGAATGATTGTCAGGCTGCAAAGAAAGCAATCAGAATATGAATCTGATGGCATACCAAATAATACTCCAATAAATGAGTCTGCTAATTGACATTCTTTTATAAAATAAAACCACTTTGCTTTTCCACATAAACTTTTTATTCTCACGACCCAGGTTTCGTTATAGCATAACATCATCAGGTCTGTGTTTGTGTGTCTAAGTCTCAAGTTTATGTGGGAAAGCAAAGTGATTTTATTTTATAAAAAACGTCAATATGAAGATTTCCCACCAAGTTACGCCAGAAAGTGTTTTATTTATCGAATCTGCTAATTTTGTTTTAAGCAAAGTAACTTCTTCAAAGAGCCTAACCTTTGTATTTATTGGCCAAAGCAGTCTCTCAAACAGAATATGTGGGTATTTGCTAGTGTATGCTTGGCATTGTGCAATAACCTCATAGCCCTCTGCGTGTTGCTCCGTCCCACCATCAAAATGGGTTTTTCAATGTTGTGCTGAGCTTTGAGGGCAAAATTAAGGCCCAGGGGACATTGGGAGGAGATTAGCATTGTCAGAAGAATGCAATGGGATGTTTTGGAATGAGATGTTTGTGCTGATCAGAAATCCCTGGGTACTGGGGAGTCTTGGCTCCGGTGTGATGCGCCATAATGGGGGGGAAATGATGCCTAGTCACAAAGCAGCTAAAATTGAAATTGCATCTGTTGGAATAAAAGTACAGTATTTTTTCTTTTTTTTCAGTACTAGTCCAGAATGTTCATTTTTAACTCCACTCTGCTCTTTTGTTCCCTCCCTCCATTCATTTATTTGTGTGGGTAACCTTGGATGGCCATTTGATGCTGCAAGTAAGGAGCACGACTGTAATTCCCTAAAAATTGCACCCAATGCTATTTGTTTAATGATGCCATTATGGCAGCATCGGCCACGTGAAATGGCATCCGAAGCTATTCTATAATTGGTGTCAATTCCATTCGGGATGCTGTATGAGTGTCAGGCTGCCAAACCTGTGACTCAATGACATCACTGAAATAGCATCAACAAATGCATTGCTTTGTGGTAGTCATTTGTCAAAATTGAGATACAAAACAATGTAATAATGAGAATTGAAAAGGATTCAGGGAGTTAATGCGGCTGATTTGTATTCATTCGCTACTGGCTGAAAATATGAGTTCTAATAATTCTAAAGAGAAGGCTACGGGATCAATCAAACCATTTTATAGTGAGCGATGAAGATTTTGTCCAATGTTTTTGACTTTTCATTGCGAATATTGAAGACTGTGATAGAGGGGAGAATGTTAGGTAATGGAAGATAGGGAAAGAAAAGGATTGGGATATTGGACAAAACGAAAGAAGCATGTGCAATTGAAGAGGGGCTTACTGTAATTTTGGATTTCAGGTTGATTTGGTAGAGTAGGCAAGTAAATGAGCCATTATTGTACTGCTATCTAGGTTGTGTCCATCCAAAACCCTACTTTTACATTAATTAAAATTGGCAATTTTCCACAAAAATAAAATTTTTATTAATACGACCGGTTTCAATGACTACATCATCTTCGTTGACCAGAAGATGATGTAGTTACATTGAAACCGGTCATATTAATAAAAATTTTATTTTTGTGGAAAATTGCCAATTTTAATTAATCATGATATACCACCATATCACGCCTGAGACGTCTCTTTTTATTCCTCCTTTTACAGTTGGTTTATCATTAATAATAACGATATCAAAACTGTATGATTATATACGTATATCAGTAATTTGAGGTATACATTAGATTTCAATGATCCGCAACATAGAAGTCTTAAATGTGCCTAATAAAGAATTCCATTGTGCATGCCAAATTGTAGCGTTATCACTATATAAGATTATTTGACAAGCCTTCATTAAACAAAATTAGTTTGTATTATTTGAATAAATATATCTACATAATGTAATTTTTGATATATTCATGGTATTAATTTTGAATTCTATTATTGTTTATAACAAAATAGGATTTTGTACATTAGCTACTTTTGCTTGAACTGTTATTTATGGCTGAAGGTAGAATACCTGCAAGTTGTTGGAGAAAAATTGCATGCCAGGAAGCTAGCTGGTTGTTAACTTTTTAAACAGTAATGATAATATTTTTATTGTTCACTGATCATGCATATTATTATTATTATTAAAATTTACATGTGAAAATAGACAAATGTCAGGTGGCACACAAGTCCCAAGTATTACAATAAAGTTGCCTTGGAAAAATAACATGATTTCTGAAATCCAATCAATATCACAAAAGATAATAAATAAAATCAGTCAGAAAAAATACACCTTAAGGAAATTTCCAAACACCAATCTGTAACACATACAAAAAAATCCCCATCTCATTCACATATGTTTCCCAATCAACAAGAAAAAAAAATTAAGCTGTTACATTTAATTTCATACAACACATCAATCAAATGATTACAGAAATTGTTTATATCTTTTCTTAAAAGTTTGCACTCTGTTAGGAAAGGGCTTAAAAATATTTGCAGGTAAGTTGTTCCAATCAACAGTTGCTTTATTTAGAAAAGAAAATGTTTTTTATTTGTTCTTTGTGCCCGGCATTTTACCTTAAATTTGTGGTCATTTCTCCCTATAAAATTTGGGTTCCCAGCTTCATATCATGTTGGTATAGGAGTCATTAAACACAAATAAAAGTACAAAATACAGGTACATTTCAATACTATGAACATGCTTGAAAAAGAACATAAATATATTAGAGTATGTAATAAAAAGCAACGCACTACAATTGCTTGTTATTTAAATATCCATTCTATGAATAATAGCACTTCGTTAGAGGTTATTGAGTTTCAATTTGAAAGAAAATTACTATATTTTGATTTTGTCTTTTGTTGAAATTACTTTTTAATGCAATTCCTTTTTCAAATCTTATTTATTTAATGACTTATGACATGAGTGATGTTTGCCGAGGCAAATGGATATGCACGGCCAATGACAATGTTTAACAAAATAGTACCAGGATTTCTTGTTTCACAATTTCATATCAGACTGTATTACCTACCACAACCGATCCATGATATACAAATGGTAAAATACAAGGAAAATTTGAATTATTTGACCTTAGAAAGTGAAACGATGAATATGTAAATGAAACAATTCAGTGAACATGAATAATCCATGCTTGCTGTTTTTCAATTTCTGGGAACTAACATTTCGACCAATGACATTGGTTGAAAGTGTTTTTTTTTATTGCAACAATTTCAGAGTGTAAAAATCATTTGCCTTAACCAGGATTCGAACCTGGATCTCTCGGTCTGGCCGAGTGCTTTAGCCAGTTAAGCTCTCTAGGTGTCCCTCTTAAACTCTGAAATTTAGAGCTTTTTAAAGGAACAAGATGTTGTGATGAAATACTGTACATTGAATACAGGCATTTGTAGTAAATTTCAGAGTTTAAGAGGACGCCTAGATGGCTTAACTGGCTAAAGCACTCGGCTGGACATTGAGGGATTCGGGTTCGAATCCCGGTCAAGGCGAATGATTTTTACACTCTGAAATTGTTGCATTAAAATGCATGTTGGCGGATGACTCCGTTGAAAGTTACTGTTGTGGTATCTCCCGCAGTTTCTTGAAATGTTTTTTTTTGTCAACCCTCCACCAGCTAGTATCGTCATGTAGAAGGCATTAGCTTCACTCTTCCCTAATTCTTCCATGGCATTGATTGCAACTGATGCCATGGAAGAATTTCCAAAGGGAATAACCCACCAGTTGTCTCTTTGTGTGTCTGTGACATTGCTTGATTAAGGAATTTTACAATTGGATTTGCTAGCCTTTTCGTTTAAATTGATCAATTTGTATTTTAAATATTTAATTTTCCTTATTTGTTGTTATGACAATGTTTTGCAACCAAAGATGCAATCTAAAAATCCAAATATATTTGTAACCCATCCAGAGGAAATTAATATTTTCACTTTGGTTTGTGGAATGGATTAATGTCATTAAACAGGGCCCATCATCGTATTTGTATGAATCACATGACTATTTATGATCAGAGTCAAGTTTTACAACAGCGTGAACTTGATACACACACACATACATTGATTTCTTGTTTCATGTACACTAATGGTTGGATATTTAAATTATAATTTTCCACAGTCATTTATTCTGTTCAACACATTTCAATGCCTGTGCATCATCAGTATCTGTACATTGGTATCATATCTGATGCACCTGGAATTGTTTGATGATGATGTTCATGCAGGCTGTAAGGCATTGTATGGAATAATTCGTCTTGGGAAAGGTATTATTATTGCAGAATATGGATTATTTTCACCCAAGATTTCAATTTTCACACACCCTGCAGCTACTATTAATACTCAAACAATCATTTCAAGAGTTTAATTTGTGTGATCGTAATACTCCACCTTCTTGTGATTTGCAGTTCGTACTTTGGAAAAGGCCAAGGCCACAGGGAATTTTGCTGTCGAGTCGAGTGAAGTGTCTCTCGTGATGAAGGACACGGCATCCAGTTTCCATGGGGAATCAGAGTCTGACACGTCAGATTCAGAGGCTGCTGCAACTACTAGGCGATCAAAAAAACTAAAAATTGGAGGACTTGGAGGGTCGTAGGGCATTCTGGGAGGGGTTGATCCTGGCCCGTGGAATGGTGATCTTACAGTGGACTGAAGGTGCACTGGGTGGTGTTGGATCTGCTGTCGCAGGTGGTGCTGCCGCCCCCACCCACCTGAGAGACATCTCAGGAGATGTCCCAATATCAGCAGGTCACACCCAACGGTGGTTGTTACTGGTCGTTAGGGACTGTTAATGCCCCTCCCAAAAATGCTCTGCTGACTGCAGCTGCCTGCTCCCAGGGGTGTCTACTCGTCAGTGTACCTGATTTGTGTGTGAATGTGTGTGTAAATGTACTCCTTTGTGGTCACATTGGTTAAATTTTATTATCAATCAATGGAAGAGTCATTGCATGAACATCACCCAGGCAAATCCCAAAGTAGGCATTGTGATGATTTAATTGCAGTCTATGGATTTGTGTGGGGTGTGAAATGGTTGTGGCGAGGCAAAAACCCAAGGATTCTCTCAAAGGGAAAGGAATGAAGTGTGTGTGTGTAGTGTATGAATTAAGATTTGACATTTTGATATTATTTCTGTTAATATTTCATTCTTCTTAAAATAAAAAATCTCATTACTGCACAGTCTTGCATGTTAGAGTGTTGTGTACGAACATTATTATTTAATGTTTTTTGTTTCCCCTTGTTCTCTTGTACCAAAATGTATGAACACCTTTTCTAAATGAAGAAACATTTATAGATGGCATTCAACCAAGTAATGGAAAAACTGGGACAAATTTAATTTGTTTGATTAGTTTCTTTGTGTTGAGCTTTTTCCGATGGCTTGTTGAATCTAGAGAGTTTAGCTCATGACTTGTATGCACTTGATGGAACTGATTTCAGTTTGGTATGTATTACAAGGATTAGACTACAATCTAGATATTGGTTTTTCGTGACATTCAATTCCATTACTACTCGTGCCTAGGGTGGCTCTTGTGGATTTTTTAGGTTTTTAGTTATTCTAAAAAAAATTTTATAATAATGAAACATTCCTATGGCTGTGGGAATGTATTTTCAATGTCAAGTGAAATGAATCACGTTGACTGGTTAATAAAATGAACTTTATTATGTAGTGTAATCAGGTTTATTTTGCTTGCTGCAACTTGATTCAACATTTTTTTTATGACCCCACAGAGAAGTGTGAACACTAAATGTTAATATCTGATCCCTAGTTGTGATCCACATCAGATATATGCAATTGTAGGTATACATTGAGGTACCTTCCTGAGGTAGCTTCCAAGGCTTTCCACATTTGGAGAGTCATCTCATTGTGCTTCCCTTGAACTGACCAATTGCACTGATTATCTTCCGAGGGAAAAAAATGAAAACATTTTGCACTCCTTAAAATTACCTAAACACCACTAAAATGTGGGGGCCACAAACTGGTTTCTATTCCTCAAGCAGCAAACAATGACATCCACCTCAGCGTCAACTACTGCCACCTCGATAACCAAATGAGGAAAGAAAATTAATCAGTGTTAGGCAGAAGATGGTGAGCTCTACTCCCTGCCCCACCTGTGACGGTCTTGTGGTTCAGTGGGCAGAGCTCACCTCACCCCATCATTAAGGCATGTGAGGCACACATGTACCAATGAGGTATTCTGAAGGGGATCTGGCTCCCTTCATGTGCGGCAAGCTGTTGCTACCAACAGAGATGTGCTCTGCAGAGTCAACCATCTTGGGTTAATCAGGAGGGGTGATGGAACGAGGCATCGCCTGGCATATGAGGGTGGTCCCAGAAGTACCCGACCCAACAAAGGAAAAACAAATTTTGGAAAAAAATGTATTTACTTTTCAACATAATCTCCTTTGAGCTCTATAAACTTTCCCAAGTGATTTTCAGTAAGTTTGATACCCTTTTTATAATAAGAACTGTCTTGCTCCTCAAAATAGTCATTAAATGCTGACATCACTTCATTCACTGACATTCTTCACGGTTAGAAACTCTTTGACCACCAAACCTTTTTTTTCAAGTTTGAGAACATAAAATAATCCAAAGGGGCCTACATTTGGTGAATAGGGTCCATGAGGTAGCTATTCAAACTTAAATTCATGAATTTTGGCCATTGCAAGAACAGATTTGTGAGCTGGTGCATTGTCTTGATGAAAAAACACTATCTTCTAAGCAAATGCGGCCACTTTTGCTTGATTACTTCACTCAAATGTTGAAATAAATTTGCATAATACTTGCCATTGATAGTTTTTCCTTCCCTCCAAGATAGTCAATTAAAATTATCCCAAAAAACTGACACCATGACCTTGCCTGCGGATGAAATGGTCTTTGCCTTCTTTGGAGCTGGTTCTCCCTTTTGAATCCATTGTTTTGATTGTCCCTTTGGCTTGGGGGTGAAGTAATGGACCCATGTTTCATCCATGGTTATGAAATGGTGCAAAAATTCTGCTTTATGTGAAACTTTGCTAAACACTCATTTGAAACATCTTCACAACACAGGTTTTGCTCAAAGGTGAGCAAATGCGGCACCTATCTTGCACACAGCTTTCTCATGTCCAAATTTTCAGTTAATATGCGATGTACCGCACTTTATGAAGTGCTTACTTCGCTAGGTCGTGCACTTTCAGTAGACAATCATCTAGTATCACTTATTGGATTTTCTTCACCGTTTCTGCAGTCGTCACCGCATTTGGTCGACCAGTGCAATGCTCCTCTTGACAGCTTGTAAGGCCTCATTCAAAATGTGCTACCCAATATTTTACCATTGTAAACTAAGTAGCAGACTCACCCAGAGTAGAATCGAGTTCAGCAAGCTTTTACATATTGGTCGGGCTGAGACTTTTCAAAAAAAGTATTGTATTGCATAACGATGACCGATTTTCTCCATTTTCACAAATTCCCTGTACCTTTACTTTTGATGGCTGCCAAACAAAATGCTAAACAACGTTGCGTCTTCAAACTTGAAACATATACTTTATAGATTGTGTACTTTCTAATAAAGTAATATTTTTCAAACAACAACCACCATTTAAATATACAATGAAAGTAGCTACGGTCTTGAATCAATGTAAACAAAAAATACTGGGACCGTAAACTTGAATGGCACTAGGTAATAAAAAAAATTTAAATAAAAATAAATATAATAATAAATTAAAATAAATAAATAATAAAAACCACCACACACACAAATTTGAAACAATAATAAAAAAAAATTAATAATAATAAAACAAACTTACAACCACTCGATCACGAGGGTGAGTTACAAAATAACTTTTACTCTCGTGAATCACATTCACACACACACTCAGGGTTTGCAAGGATCCCTCCTATGTCAGTGACCCGTCAATAACACGAATAAATGAAAATTATTAAAGGATGTAAAGGAACAAATCAACTTACGTGAATACACAGTCACTCAATCACTCGGGTATGCTCGAAAACATTGACCTTTGTGATTCACATATACTCACACGCTCAGGGTTTACCAGGATTCCTCCTAGGTCAGGGACCCACCAATTACACGAAAATAAGTAAACGGAAAACAAGGGATTTCAGTAAAAACGCAATCACTTGGGTGTATCCGACCTTTGTGAAACGCATGCACTCACCATTCAGGGTTTACAAGGATTCCTCCTATGGCAGGGACCCGTCAATCACAAACAAAATTAAAGAACTAAAATTGTGGGTAGGTAAGTGCCTAAGAAAACCTTTACCTACCCACAATTTTAGTTATTTAATTTTGTTTGTGTGATTGACGGGTCCCTGCCATAGGAGGAATCTTTGTAAACCCTGAACGTGTGAGTATTTGTGAATCACAAAGGTCAATGTTTCCAAGCATACCTAAGTGATTGAGTGACTGTGTATTCACATAAGTTGATTTGTTTCTTTACATCCTTTAATAATTTTCATTTATTTGTGTGACTGATGGGTCACTGCCATAGGAGGGATCCTTGCAAACCCTGAGTGTGTGTGAATGTGATTCACGAGAGTGAAAGTTATTTCGTAACTCACCTAGTGATCGAGTGGTTGTAAGTTGTTTTATTATTATTAATTTTTTAATTATTTGATTTGAATTTGTGCATGTGGTGGTTTTTATTATTTATTTTAATTTTTTTATATTTATTTTTTTATTACCTAGTGCCATTCAAGTTGACGGTCCCGGTATTTTTTGTTTACAGCAACCACCATCTCTAGGTCAGGCCGGGTAATAATAATAAACTTTATTCATCTTAATCATATTTACATAT
Organism: Hetaerina titia; assembly: GCA_037158775.1. Classification (NCBI taxonomy): domain Eukaryota; kingdom Metazoa; phylum Arthropoda; class Insecta; order Odonata; family Calopterygidae; genus Hetaerina; species Hetaerina titia. The sequence goes on along the minus strand of CM073778.1, from coordinate 1,408,377 downwards.
GGTGGATGTCGTCACTTTTGCAGGAACATAATAACACACTACAGAGCACAATATACAATCAAATAAAAAACATACATAGATACGACACTAAACACTACACCTTAACTGACACTAGCCACACCACATAGACACTAAACCTTATAATTTTAGGCTCGTAAAATCAAGGTCATAATACTCCTCTATTGAGTATAGAGGATTGGAGGTAAGCCAAACACGCAGCACCCTTCGGAACACCACATTGTGGGCTGACTTATAGGACCACCCTTGTGGGTACTTATAGGACCACCCTTGTACAACCAGGGCTCCCGCTTTTGGTGCTGTGCTCTGCCCAAATCATGTTGTCATGCCCCAAGAATATAAGCTAAAGCCGACAATTTTATTTCACCCTTTACCAAACTTGGAAATTCTAAAATCTATGGAATTTGAATGTGTCAATCTCTCCTTGTGTGTTTTCTTTGCCTCTGTCGTGCTCGTACATTGTTTCACCTATCCCTTCTATTTTTGAGCTCGTTGTCATCAATATTCCTCAACTGCAAGAACCTCCATTACTTTCTTGCTCTGCCCTTTTCCCTCTCTCCAATAATTTGCCTGCCATTCTCTCTGGTCCAGAGGCCCTTGTCGTCTCGCGAAGCTCTGCTTTAGAGGCAAGTAGAATTCTTGAGTGAACCTAAATCCTAAGTATCCGAAACCTGTGGTGGTGAATGCATCACCAATACTCACAATGCTCTCCACATGTCCATTCATAAATACCCAAGGATTGATGACTTTCTGGAATGAGAGTGGTGGCAGCAGTAGAGAGGGAAGACTTAGCTTGATTTCCCTCATAAATGAGCAGAAAACTGAATCACTTTCCTTTATCACCCTGGCTCCAGAAACGTGAGGTTCCTGTGGTAACACCCCATACACATCACGAAGGATTACATTAATATTTGGAAGCTTAAATTGAGGCAATAATATCAAAACTCACTAGAAATGCCTCAAAAAATCCTCCATTTAAACAAATAAATACTGTTCACGTTGAAATGAAGTGAAACTGACTGGTACTAAAAATTGTAATTATGCTCTCTTTTAAAAAAGAGGTATAAATATTTCTGTGACCCATTGAGTTATTTTTAAGTGGTTCCCTACTCCTCCCTTGTATTTGTATGTTGACTGCAGAGTATTGAATAATTGAAAAAACTCCAATAGCCATAAACAGTTTACCTTTTAAAACACGGTACAATTGAGATTAGTTGGCAAATGCCACAAAGGGTATATATAGAAAGGGAAAAGGAAAGAAGACCTTTCTTTTCCCTTTCTGTATATACCCTTTACCCCATCCTTTGACTTGTGGCATTTGCCAACTAATCTCAATTGTACCCTGTTTTAAAAGGTAAACTGTTTACAGCTATTGGAGTTTTTTCAATTATTTAATACTATTAGCTGTAAGAGCTCAATTAATTCACTATTAACTGCAGAGTGCTTTTGAAGTCAGAATAAGGGTGCTTTTTGCTAATTCTTTCGGGGGAATTGGCAGAAAAAATGAGGGTGCATGCTTGGGTTTCAGTTCCTTGGTTAGGCCTGCCCTTGTCAGGAAGCACGAGGGGAAGATTATGGGGGGGGGAGAGTTATACTCCTATGAATACATCTAAATCGTGACCTCTATACACAATTTCAAGTCACTTTGGCTCCTGCTTGGCCCCTCCCCCTTCTCTTGGCATTGCCATGTCAATTTCCTAAGAGGAAAGGATATGAGTTTTGGCACTGCTTAGACAGTAATGCCCATGGGACATGGGGGTTCAGAGGTTACAACCTTTATGCGAAGTTCTATTTCCACCACAGAGAACAGTTGTGTAAGAGTATAACCAGATTGTGAAGCCAGTTCAAAAAATTCTATTCTATTAACTGATGTTTCTTTTTGCATCAAATTCATTGTTGAGTTGCATTTAAATTCCCCACTGGGCAATCTCTTACTTGGCAAGGCTGACAATTATTTTACTCTTCAATTGCCATTTTCATTACTGTAGTATGACTGATGATACTCCATCATTTTCTCAGAAAATTCAATGCTAGCTGGAATGAATACTTAGATTAATGCTTACTTTCCCCCAGAATTATGATTTCTTTCAATGCTAGATTATTTTGGAGTTTTTTATTTATCTCAATGCTCAAAATCGGGATGTGCATGTTGCACATGAGCTAAGACTGATGCATAAATGCACAATGTTGAGTTAATCAATTGGGTACCTCAGGTGAATAATATGTTAATCAAAGATATGCACATATCATCATAGTGTAATGAAAGTAGAAAACTGTGATTAGTGATAATTACTGATTACATTACATTGTGCAATATAAAAATTTAAATGGGTACTCACTGTTGTAATAAGAGTTTTCAATCATCAAGCGAACCAGGACCATCTCTACAAACTTCACGTCATAATCTCAAGTCACCACTCATTGTGAACCCAATGTGAAGTGAGTAGTAGTTCTTTACAAGATGCACTTTACTTGGTCTGCTTTTCTCACATGAACTCTCACCTCTTTGGGGTTTAACATGGAAGGTTGAATGGATTTCTTTCCCTGGAAATGAATTCATTTGGTGCCAGATGTCAAATTTTACAGGAGATTTCACCCTTGACACCAATCACTAATATTGTTGAGATCATTGGAGAGAAAGCATAGGTCAAAAAGTGTTATTGATGGTAGAAAAGTATGTTTCTCTTTCATTACATAAAAAGTTTCAAAAATAGCTGAACCAAAGAAATGTAACTTTTGTAGCTGATACCTATAGTATGCCCGTTGATGGCTACATACCATCCAGTTTTCTTAAATGCATTGAGGACTTTCTGCAGACCTTATATTTTCAGAAATTACTGAAAGACAAACTATTTATAATAAACAAGCCCATGGAGGTCAAGTTGTCCATTATAAATCGAATAGGGTTGAAATATGTGTGCCTTAAAAGTTAATAATTAAGGCAACTATTTATTCAATTAACATATGTATTATGTACATGACACCTTATATAAATATTATGCAATTTATTTTCACTGGCTGTATTAGTATTAATATTTGAACTAAAACTGTACATTAAACAAACAATTTCTGTCAGGGTAATTCTCCCCAAGTGCGATTTTAAATTAAATGATGTAGGGTGTAAAATGAGCAGCACCTTCATCACTCATCTTTATTAACTTAAATACTCATGTATGCACAAGCACAAAGACATCAAGTCGCACCTATAAAAGTTAAAATTTAAATTGTGTTAAAAGTTGCATCTATAAAACAATGGGTTCCTTTACGTAACTAAGCCATCCTTACCTCAGACTGCAAAATACGATGATCATGTAAATTATAAATAATACTTGTAGAGTTTCAAGTAGGGACAATGGAATTCAAAGATCCATAGAATAACACTGAGGGGCAGTCTAAATGCCCTGAGAATGTGCTTAATCAATTATTTGTTCTTCAATGTATTCCAATATCCAATTTCAGAAAAATCTTAGTTTTATTAAAGAAATACAATTGTACTCGAGCATTTAATGGAAAGCTTGCTTTTTTATTTTTATTTAGAATGCTTACAATAAATTTCATTATAACACTTGGTGTACTTGGCATCACATCTGTGAAAATATGAGCCAAGAAAGAAACTGTCATCCTATTGTCCATTTCTGGACTCAAATCATCCAATCACTTTCAAATAGAGTCGAAAGCCCGTTCCAACTACTGCATATATAAAGTAATGAGAGTCAAAGATGTTCGCAGTAATTTTTCAGAAGCATATATGGATATTTAGCCCACTCACAAATACCTAGGGTAGGAGCCTGGAAATAAAAAGTAATCTACTGGATCTTAAAGGGGCACACCTAGTTTCAACAGAGTACTTTTTTGAGGAATAATATTATAACATTTAAATACCAGTTGAAGGTGGCACCACTGGCTGCTCTAAGATAGTTCTATGGACTTCTGAATTCCACTGCACATTTAGTAAAAAAAACAGGTGACATATTCACGCTTGACAAAATGTTTCAGCACCAAATGGTATTATTCATAAACCTTTAAGGTGATCCAAAAACAGTGTTTTCCTGAATAGAATTTGCCCAGTGCCAAAAAGTTGCCAAATGAAATTTCACAATACATGCAAATTTTTCCATTCGAAATTGGTCCAGAAATTTTTTAAAATTCACAGAATTGTGGTAGAATCATCACAAATGATAAATGGCATGGAAGTTTAAAATTATACTGCCATTCTACTGGTCACATGAACATTTATTTGATGCTCTTACTTTCACATTTTGGTGAAAAAACTTTGAGTAAAATATAACATTTTGTTTGTCCATTGCTTCATCTTGAGGCTGCTGAGGAATCAGAAAACAAGAAGATTCACCTATTAGTTTTTTCTTAGCAACAGTCAGCCTACTGATTGAAGGTAAGTTTTGATGAACCCAAAGTCGAAGCAAACCCTTCTAACCACTGCCCAATGTGACACCAAGCACTTTTGAGCCACCCATTACAATACACCATTCTTCAACTCCACATAATTTCCACCTTTGTTCTTGCCTCCTAGAAATGACATTCCTTTCCCTCTATCTGCCTCACTTGCTCCTCATTTTATATTTGCAATTGCCTCTAGTCTCCCCTTCTATACACACATCATAAATCTTCAACATTCCAGTACCCCTCTAAATATCCTTGGATGAAGACAATGGGAGGAGAAAAACTTTGATAATGGAGGTGAGAACATAAGAGGTAAATGAAGCAGAGTGAGAGAGTGAGAATGAGAACATCAAACAGAACAACCCAGGACGTATACAGAATTGAGGAAGGGGTGTGATTCTTGGCACTTTTTCACTTGTGGCAAATTCTATCCAGGAAATGCCCATTTTTTGGACGTTCACAATACTTGTACATGGTATAATCATTAACCAGAGAGAGCTCATTTGCCATTTGTGGAGCACATGACAGGATATGCCTAAAATGCAGACATAACCAAGGTCATAATGAGTGTGTACAGTTGAATTTTTATAATTGAATCCACAACTAAGGCTGGCAGGAATAAAATTCAATAGTAGCATACAAAAATACATCACAGGATTCGTTTCAGTAAGTTACAGAGGGAGAAAGTTTTAGAGCCATAAACATGAAAAATGCTTAAGCAAGTTTATTGCCAATGAATTTATTTGCAACTAATTACCTCCCAATAATTTTTTTGGCTAAAAATGCCACTTTTCCACTGTTCTTTTGATGGATACTTTATGGATCAAAATTTAAGATAAGCTTGCAGCTTGAGATGGGTCTTTTCAGTACACTCGAGTATGATGACCTCTTTAAAAGAGTGCAAAATGCTGAACCTTAGTCCATGACTGGAATCAACAACACTATTTGTTCACAAAATAAGTTCGCTTTGATCAGCAGGGTAATGAGGTTATATATGGTCAAGTGTTCAACAGTTCCATGGAAAAATCCTGGAATGCAAGTATTACAATGAAGAGAATAATAATCACATATGCATCTTGCGAGAGACCTGAACTTCCCACATTACTCTGAAGGCTGAAGGCACAGACAATGCATTTCCACTGAATCAGCCATCGAGCAGGCAAGTGCAGTGCTAAACAGGATAAAAGGCCACCAAGTGGCACCAACCAACCCCACACACCCATGCACCTTGACGCTTCAACTGGACACATGAGGCTCAGCATCGGAGAGAGTATTGGCACTTGACGATGCTTGCGAGGGTGGGGGAAGAGGACCGAGGCCCTGAAAATACCCCTGTGCATTCATCACTGCCTCAAAGCCAATGTTATAGACGGGATGGAGAGGAGCCTGCGAAGAGAAGATTTGACAGTGCTGGTTAGCGAACATGCAACCCCACTCATGCACAACAACCTACGTGACCTGATCAATCTTACAGAACAACACATGGGAGTCTATTTGGAATATGATTCGGGCCAGATGTTATAATCAAGACATTGGACCTCCACTTATGATCAAAATATAGTTTTATGACAACTAGATGAGATCAAAACTGACTGTTAAAATACTCAATGACAGACAAATGATGTTACCATGGTTACAATTTTCATATTCACCAGTGAGCAATCTTATTTGTTTATGAAATTGGATTTATTGGTAATCTCCCAGCTGAGTTAACATTCACATTAAATGATGAATGGATTTAACAATATAAAAGAGGTTCCAAGTGATGCAAATCAATGTGTCAAGATTGAGTGAGAATGATGGTGAGAACTTGTGAGGGCACACAGCTTGCACCTGGATTGCCACATGAACTGACACTTTATATGTAAAAAGTTTATGAAAATAAATGATAAATGGGTGAAAGGCACTGAAATGAAGGACAGAGAGGTTTAAAGTGTCCAGGGATCCTCTACATCCCCTTCTCCCCACACCAATAATCAATACTATGAAAGACTTTTAACTTTTAAGAAAGAGATAATTAACCTTAAAGCATCACAGGAGAAATTCAATGACAATTGTTGATTAGCATCAAAGCAGAGAATGAGATCATGACTGATTCCTCTGAATGGGCTTTTGGTGTATGACTGAAGAGGATTATTACGATTGGATGGGGGGAATTTCCAACGGCCATTCACTATTTATTCACCGGGATTTAATCTTATCATGGTCAACATCTAGTCTAGTGAACTTACCAATTCATTGTTTGGGTTTCCAACAATGCATGTTGTTGACCCCTCTTGACTGGAAAAGTGCTGCGCTACTGAGAGACCACTTAACCCATAGCACGTGTGATACACATCTCGGGGCCTGGAGGAAGAAAAAAAGGCAGTTGACACACCAGCTTGGACTCTTTTCTTTGCCAACATTTCTTTCTTCACTGATGGATAGTCAAAATAAGAATCCAAAGCATAAGACAAGCACATTTTGAAGGTAAAGGCACCACAAATTTTGCTCTTAGGGTCTACAAGCTTTCACCAACTAACCCGTTAAGAATCCCACTGGTGCCTAAGGTCATTCTCGGATAAATGCAAGCCATTGGATTGCTTGGGCACCATTACTGCCCGGGAGCCCAAAGACAGGGGAGAGGGAAAGGAACCCCCAAAGGAGTGATTGACCCAGGCACTAACAGTCACCCTGCGCCACTAGTTCTGGGTTCTCATCTGTCAGGTCAAGCTTCTGATAAGAAATGTTAATATTCCTATCTAAGCAGACTAAAAAGATGTTACATTATTGATTTCATATGATGTTATCATTATTTTTTAAATTTAACTGTGGAGCCTGAAGCTTGATGAATATTCAGAAATGCTGATGAGTTTTACTGTACAGATTGCCTCTGGGTTTAACGTGACCAGAGAGGCCAATTTCACTTTGAGCAAAGGAACCAATTCTCCTTGGAGATTTGAGCTTGGAGCAACACTAGCTTTTCATTCAGACCTTTGGAACAGGTAATGCCAAAGCATAAGCCATAAAAGAGACAGCAAAACCTAGAACTACATTTCAGAAGCAAACGTACATGCCGTGGCAAAAATCAAAGGAAGGGAAAATGATCACACCAAATTCAGACACCAGACAAATTCACATGACACGTTGAGATGTGGAAGAAGGGCATTGCTTACGATTTGCTTCTCTGTATATTCGGATGTTTTCCACAACAAGTAAAGGAAGTGGAATTGGAAAGAGAGTGTTCATAGTTGCAGGATTATATTATTTTTGACATATTAGAGGTAATCAAGATATTCTGAAAATTTTGATTGAAATAATCACATGACTCACGGATTGTTCTTAATTGATTGAAGAATCAATGAATGATGTACCAACATGCAAATATGCAAGATAAAAACTGCACTGAATTGGTCCTTACATTTCACTAACAATAAGATTTTGTAGAGACCAGATTTTTAGGAAGGAGAGAGTTAAATATGCTGAACAAGTGATAGACTCACAGGAAGGGCAAATTTGTCAAAGTGGCCAATGCCAAGAGAAAACAAGTTCTGCGCCACAGGAAAATTGTGTCATGCACTTTTAAAATGGCTAAATGGAATGATATCTAAAAATAGAACTTGGCTGACTTACTTGTGGGGTTTATCTAAAAGTCCACCACTTGAACTCTGGCAGCACACCAACAGGTACTCCTGCAGTGCTTCTTGGTGGAAAAGCCAATGATCCAACTTGACAACACTCCCATCTACAGCATCACAAACAGAAGCACAGAATTTTGAGAATTAAACTATTCAAAAGTCAAGTTACATACAATGCACTCGGACAAGAAGTCACTCTGACTTTTCTAGATACAATAGCTTTTTATTTCCACCATTATTTTTTCTTTACAAATAGATAATTGACTGTTACTCTCCTCCTTGAGATAAATTACATGAAATTTATTACAATTACAGTAAACTCTAGATAATCCATGCTGCATGGATGCACGGTGAAGCAAAGATGTATATGGAAACTCTTCTTTTCCATTCCGTGTGATTAATTAGTTTTTTTAGCAATGGAAAGTACATTTTTTCCCTCTTTCAGCCATTTTTATAAGGGTCAATATATGATTTCCAAGAACATAGAACTATCCTCAAGTGAAAAGAAGAACATATTTTTCTCGGAAAGCTTAAAAAATCAAGTAAGCCAGGAAACATAACAAACGACTGGCAAAGGATAAATTTTAAGAAATGATCGCTGATATGAATTAATATCCTTCATATGACAGTGATATAAATAATGTAGTGTAGGTAATTAATACCTTATTTGCTGCTTAGTAAAACTATGTATTTGCTCGCTTCAAAGGAGAATATGGAATTATCAGGGCTAATGAATGCAAGGGAAATGATAATGGGAAAGTAAAGGCGATACAAAAATATTTAAATTTAAACATTACATACTATTGATAACTGTTGACTTGGTGAAATTGAAAACCTTGGGAGAACCTAAGTATTTCAAACTTGTACTTTTTTAGAAATTATACATAGTTTTACAAGCATTTAATTAACTTATGATTGTTTTTTCATTAAAATATTGAGTTGCACGGAAAAGAGATAATCTACAACATGGATAATCCATTCACGGATAGTCAAGAGTTTATGGTATATATATTTCTCCTAATTAGAGATATGGCATTGGGAGAAGGTACATATGAATTAATTTAAACGTCAAATAATAGTTAAAAACTGCTAATGTTCTTTTAAAGTGATATTTATGAGATCGTCCAAAAAGCATCCACAAGTTGAGACAATTGGCACTGTTGATGATTAGTGGGCATACAGTATTCAGATATGTACAGTTTCCAGGGAATAGGAGTGGAGGGAAACTTGACGTCAGGCTCTACTGTCATAACAAAAGGCAACATGGGGTGATGCACAGTTTAACGTCCCATCAGATAGATGATGCAATCCACTTGAAAGGCTCTCTCCACATACCACCAACCACAAGTAGCCATTGGGATACCAATAAAAAATTTTGACACTTCTGGGATTCGAACCCAGGCTCTCCTCAGAAATACATTGATACTAGTTAAGCACATTTCTAAAGGAAAAGATATTCTATCTTATGGTAAAAAAATAATATTCCATGGACTTTATTAACCCTGTATTTGGAAAATAAGAATAATACTTTTGGCAATGGAATGACAAAAATAATTGTTTAAATATGTTGTGATCAAGAAATATACATTATCAAACGTGGAAGCATTCATTACATTTATTGCTGCTTTACATAGTGAACAATGATTTTGCCCAGCAGTGAATGAGATGTAACCAGGAATATCAAAGGGCACGACAACAAAGACAGGCAACACCAAATGACAACAAAGCCCCATACTGACCAAAACACAGCCACCCATCAAATGTAAACTTCACCCACAAACTGTCAAATCCTACTTTTAGGGAAGTTTGAGTTGTATCACAAAATTTCCCTCTGCAGAACACAATATGCAATTTTATGTCACAAACATAGAGAGCCTGAATTCAACATCAATGGAGACTTAACTCAAGTCCTAACTACTCCTTCCTTCCTAACCCACTGGCCCACTAAGTACGTGAAGAGGGCAAGAAAAAGACCCCTACGCTGCACCTTCACCCTCCAATTATGATGACTGCTCGTCAAAATTGGGGGGTGGGGTCGAGTTAACTTTATTATTCGTCCATTATTCATAATAAAGTTTTCACCAAATAAACCAATGATAATGGAATACTTTAAAGTTACCAAGGAGCAGGTTTCATTCACTTGTGAATTATGTTGACTTTTGCCATAGAGAATACTTCAAGTATTCAATTTGTTTTTTTCTATCTCGATGTCCCAGTGTCTGAGACAGTAGGACTGGAATCCTTGGGATTAGCAAGTGAACCTGGCATATCCCAACCAACTAACCAAACCAGCAAAATTAAAAAACATGCTTGCAAAATGATATTTTAGAAAAAATAAATTTGAATGTGGTTACTGTAATGTTGCCAACATTTGTGAACTTGTTTGATGGCTGACTGTGCTTTTGACTGGTGAAAGTTTTTGGTAGGAATCATAAAAAAACAATCACCATTCCCATTTATGGTGAATTTGGAGATTTTTCTAGCAGAAAATATTTTCCCACCCTTCTCCCCACACGTATTCTTTTGCAAGGACATCACCTATTTCCCTCACACCCAATACCAGTGGACACCAGCACACCTTGGTGCACCGAGAGACAAAAATGGATGTGAAATTCAAAATAATGGTTTTGATTTAGGTATTTTCCTGAGAGGCAGTGGAAAAACAAGTTATTTCACCTTTTTGACTGAGGATTCGATGTATGAGTGGAAATGCACCACCCTGCCAAAAAGAATAGCAGCCATCAACCAGTTTATTGGTTCGCCCCTGGAATCCACCCTCAAAGCGCATCTGGCGGTTCACGTTCCACCTCTGCACCATGTGCCAGGTACCCACAGCACAGCAACCAGGGCAGTCAGGCATCATCATTGGAACGTGCCATAAACAAGGTGGCCAAATTTAAAAACACATCCCAGAAAGAAAACATCACATACACAAATTCGTGTTGAGCAAATTTAAGAATCACATTTAATGAGAAGGTTTACAATTACATTCAATGGTGGCACCACAGGGTCAATAAGATTTTATATAACTGTTCTTAACACGTGAAACCAGAGTCGTGCAAAATTGAGACTATGACTAAGACCATTAAGGCTTCGGTTTTCATGCTTGTCTCACACTTTGATGAAAATCACTTGCCCATTAAAACTGTCTTTCCTGAAGAAAATAAATGACATGTACATTAAATAAATGCAATCAAAATTACATTTTGAGCAGTTTTTGATACATCTCACTCTCATTTCATAATTGGCCACCTCTTCCTCACTAATGCCACCAAACCAACAGCAATTGTATTGATCTGAATCCATGCAATATGAAAGGTGCACTGTTGCTCGTCAGCCCACACGCAGAGTACAAAGGTTATTCATTTCCATAATATACGTCGATAGAGACACGATGTAGGTGGATGGAGAGAGTTTGCCAACTGCATGGAGGGTTGAAATTTTGCTCCACACTTCACTTGGGTGTTGCAATTCCCTGACAGGAAGAAAATTGTGGGTAACCAAATGGTGATGCAAGCAAAGAAACTGGGGCCCTCTAACCCACCCAGCAGCATGATGATCACACATGTGCCATAGATATAAGCCAAGCTTCACCCACTTGCCTATCAACTCAATTGCCGAGTCGATTACTCTCATCCCATATTATCACATTTCAAATTGCAAATTTTGATATTTCCTTCCTTGTGAGCAAGAATCAATTTCCAATTACCTCTTTCTAGTTAGCCATAGCTTGATCATACATGAATTTAATTCTTTTATTGGCACCTGGTACATGCTTGAGTTGGCAATGAGCATCAATGCACTTGCTTCAGGTGCTCAAGTTGCATTTGTCGCATTTCCATACATTGCTGCTTTAGAGAGTTGCCTCGCCCTCATTAAAGCATCATCTACGTAGAGTATAGAAGGGCTTTCAGTTAACCTGGCCTTATTTATGTAAAAGAAATGATAATTTAAAGGATTATGGGCCCAGAGGTTCTCACCAGACTGAATAACAGTGTGTCACAACACAAAGAAGAGAGCCGAGAGCAGGAGAAGTATCCGGGTGGGAGAGTTGATATGAGATTGGTTTGGAGTCCTGGAAGACACCTTCCTTTTCCAGACAATGTTCTCCAGGGTCACCTCCGAGTGCTAGCAGCATTAGCAAAGAAGCTGCCGGCAGACGGTCGAGTCGGAAAATGAAGAAGGGCAGTCTTGAAATGCTGCAGCTGAGTGGATTAGAAGGCATCAGGACGTTTCCTCTCGGTGCTGACTGGATGGATATCTTTGGATGATGGGATTGGAAGTAGCCAAAAAGATCCTGGTCATGGTTGGAGAGAGCTATACGGGATTCACATTACTCCTCGTCCTTTTGATAATGAAAGAGTGGTTGACTTTGTAATAACAGCAGAGATGGTGATGCAAGAACATCCCATGGTAATTCACGGTTGAAATAAAACATTAGTGAAACAGGGTGCTTAAATTGATGATATCAGGATGTTCGAGGCACTAAGACTTCCTCTTGATCAGTATGAAGGACTCTTATGTTTGCTGGAACACAATGATGCTTTCACAAGTGAGTCTACGAAGACCAAGCTGACCTCTGGGAAGACGCAAACACAAAACGTCGAAGTAACAGGGTAACTGGAGGACTGAGGCACTACAGCAAAAAGAACACCAAGGCCCAACCACATGGGGAGAAATCATCCGAGCACCATAGAAGAGACATGCTGATGCAGCACGTGAGGTATCCATTGAGATGTGGCGCAATGCTGCATGCGTGGCTCACTTGTTGGCCAACTTTCGAAATAATGCCAAAAACTAAAAAGGACAATGAATGGATTATCAAGCAGTCGTCATGATGATCGTGGTCAAAGGAAGTCTAGAACTGCAAAGACTAACATACATGTATGTGCTGTATGTGCCCTTCACTTTTTCGCAATCTCACCTGCATAAGTAAATTGCCATCAAAAGGAGAGCTTAATTAATTTGTTTTAGGAGACATGACTACAGGAGCTGACCATCGTCTCATTTTGTTTACAGCTTTTAAAAGAAGTCAGTGCTACCTGATAGAGGGTGAAGAGTGTAATAAGAATGGGGCATAGCTAAAAGAGTTTATGCGGTTAGTGCAGATTCCAACTCACAGCACAAGCAGCTGAATTGCTGGCAAGAGGAGACAATCCAGAGGGTTCAATTTGTCATTGACATTAATTGGTGAATATACAGCAGTCCTGTTTGTGTCAAATTACTCAAGCCAAGAAGTGAGGTGTTTGCACATTTCTTAAATATGGTGGAATAAGACAAGAAGTTGCTATTTGCACAACCCTAAGAAGCCAGAAATGGAGGAAACCTTGAAAGGCAATGGAATATTAATTGGGTTAAGTGATAGAAGGGAAAAAGATGGCTAAGTCAGGTAGAGGAGGGAAGCAAAAGTGGCTTTTTAAGACAGGAGAAAGTTAAAAAGAAGTGATGTAGGGAAAAAGAGCAGGTTGTTATGATACATGGAAGATATAAGTCATCAGGATCCATCCAACCCTTTTCTTCTATTTGGTAGAATACCTTGAATGAATGGTAGCATAAACTACATCTACATAATTACCCTGCAAGCCATCAAAAAAGGTGTGTGGCAGGGGGTGTAGCATCAGGAGGAAAGGGTATGGGATGAGGGGGTTGGGGTTTATTCAAATAGGTAGGGGAAGGTGGGGGGAAACTGCAAGAAAAAAAATATGTACATATCCACGCGCAGTCCCTAACCTGTACGTTAATACTTATTGTAATGAACTTACTCCAGGGGGATTTCGACTACAAGCATTCTGGTCTCTAATCATTCTAGGAAAAAATGACATTTTAAACCTGTCAGTCTTGCAGTCTATCTCTCTAATCTAACATTTGTAATCCCTCCGACCGTAATACGTTGGGGTTCATATTCTTGATGTCATCGGAAAAGGGCCCATCTCTAAAAGTTTTTAATAAGTTTAATCATATTGTAAACGCCGCTGCGTAAGAGAATCCAACCTAAATTGTCTAGCAAAGTAGATATGCTGCTGCATTGGTCATAACAATGTTTGACAAATCTAGCTCCCCTCCGCTGAACTCGATCTAATTCTGAAATCAAATTTATATTTTGAGGATCCCATATACTGGCAGCATACTCTAGGTGGGGCCTGACGAAGACAAGGAAACATCGTTCCTTCACTTTTTCGTTGCATTTACTAGCACTCTTTTCACAAATCCCAATTTTTTATAAGTTGATTAAAAATATATGCTTATTTATTTATTATATAACTAGATTTTACCTATAGGGTGGAATTATAGGCTTTTGGATCTCACTCTTGTAGGGTTGCCTAATGTTGGCATGGCTCATTTGGAAGTTATTCCAAGAGATTTCAGCAGGATTAACAAACAAATCTAGAGCAGGAATCTCTCACAATATTAAAACTGTTCCTAAAGATAATTTTTTGTCTGCTGCTTAAAATAAAACAATGGTTTAATCCAACGAATGCACATTCATCCTCAAAAAACTTTTTGTTTTCAAAAGTTTTCACTGCTTACAATCAGGGAAAAATTATTTCAAATTCATATAAAAATAATTATTTACATCTCTTGAAAACATTCACAGACTTCTCCTGGCCACTGGCCATTTCCTCTTTGCAGGTTTCTTAGACTGGCCAGCCTGGAGAGGTCCCACATCATTAAGGATTCTGTGAAAGAGAGAGAGAGGCTCACCAAGAGTGCCTTGATGTCACAGAGGGACTCGCGGCCAAGCAACGAGAGGGCTGCCAAGCCGCAAAATGCATAGCCACCATGTGCCTCCATCCCGGGAACGCCGGAGAAGCCCCCTTCGTACGTCTGGCACCTGCCGAAAGTCAAGAGACAATCATGAGCGTGCGCTCACCTTGGTGCTGCTCAAAGAGATTACCAAGTAGTAATGCCTTCCACAAGTGGCATGTCAGTTTTAGCACACCAATTCCTATGGTCACTGCTATCCCTTCAACTAGCAATAGGGTAAAAATAACCCCTGACAAAGGACTTCATCCAAAACATTTGAGTTTAATTGGCAAGACCTTCATTAGAAAGGAAGGTTGTTATATATTCTGACTGTATAGGTGTAGCAATGACATGTTTCACATGAGTTTTGAGATAAATAAATTTATACCTAGAAGCTCATTAAGATAAAACCTGCAAACATGTTCATATTTATAATCCATTTGAATTTTGTAAATATGTTTCTCTTTATTCCAATAAATAAATGGCATTTTTTTCAGGAAACCTAGGGCCATTATATTAGTACAATGAGAATCAAATTACTATTGAATAATCATGGGCCATAACCTCAACTGGAAAATTTTCCATGTGACAGAAAAACATTAAACCAGTGCTTGAACTAAAAATGATACCATGAGCTAAATTTACCAAAAAATAAGTACTATAAAAAAATTAGCCAATGATTATATTCACATGGTGCACTCCTAAATGATTACCTAGGACAAGAGACCTAAGGGTATGCATTACATGTATAAGATTAGGAAAGAAACACCAACCAAATAATTTTGAAAACTACAGCATGCCAAACAAGCATTATATCCAGATTAGATGTGTACACATTTCTGAAATTACCTGAAAATGACTCTCTGATTAATTTAAAAATCCCCTCTTCAATTCCACTGACTTCCTTCTTCCCATTTTAATGCCCAAAATCTCTCCCCTATTCCTGCCCCTTCCCAACATTCTCCCTCTATCACAGCCTTCTATCAATTAAAACATTACAACAGCCATTCCTACCTCCTCTGAATTTCTCCCAACAATCTCCTCTCCTTCCTTCACCATACCTAGCCCTCCCTCATTCGTTTTCCTTTCTGTCCACTTCACCTCCTCCATCATTCTCAAGACCAACATTTCAAAATCCTCCAATCTACGTCTATCATCCTGCTTCAATGGGCATGTTTCAGCCTGTACAAAACCATGTTCCATTTCAAGGTGCTGATCAGTCTTTTCTTAACATCCTTACTCAATGCCCTGGCCATCAATTCCCTTCTCCTTTAACTTTGTTTCCCACCTCAGTAGTATTATTTGTCTATTTGTACATCCTTCAACCAAACTCTGTGCCTACTTCCTTCCAGGGGGATCGGGATGGTGCGGTGGCTAACGTACGGGCTTCCCACCGAGAAGGCCTGGGTTCGAATCCCGGCGGCGACAGATATTTATCAGTGGTATCCTGATCCCTACTCGAGGTGCTTTGTGGAGGTCACTTTGATTGAGTACGCCGTCTGTCAGATGGGATGTTAAGCTGCGGACCCCTTGGCACCTTTCGTTAAGAGCAGGCTAATGCCGATGCTGGGTTTCTCTCCACCCTTCATCCTTTTCTGTCATCCCTAATGCCTCCCTGACAATACTACAACTACTTCCTTCCATTTCCTTCTCTCGCATATCTTCCTAATCATCTCATTTGTAATCCATGGATTCCTCATCCTTTTAGTACTTACTGTTCCCATAGCTTCATTTCTGGCTTTCAATGTTCTGTTTTTGATATGTTCCCATTGTTCCTCCATTACACCCATCCCCTTCCCTCACTCATAATTTTCTCTGCAGCCTGCTGATACTCTTTTCTTCTCATCCTAGTTAATGATTCTACATTCCATTTCCTCAATTTTTTCTCTTGAATCTGACATTACACTTCATTAGCTCTAAATTATCATCTGAATCCACATGTGCTCATAGAAAAATACAAATTAATTATACTATTCCTAATCTGACCCTAGAGATATCTTTCTAAATCCCCAGGCATTTCTCTAGTATGCCTATGCCTACTGTGATATTTAAACTAAGCGTTCATTTTGATTTAGTCCTGTCTCTATTGTTTTCACTTCTTACAGCCATACAATTTCTATAATTCCTCTTTCCCTCTCCTGCTTCATATCTTCTAATTTCCTTGTACTCCACATCCTAATAACATTTAAAGTCCCTATTCTAATTAATTCGTTCCTCCTCTATGCTGCTAAGGCCATCACTTTTGCTTTGTAAGGATTTCTTGAGATGACAACCATGGAAGTCTTGCCTCTCCTGGTGCCAGGCACAACAAACACACAGCTGATTGGGCCAAGTCCCATAGTTGTGAGGACTCTTGTCCCCTATACTGTCCATCATAAAAGTCTTGGGAATAATAATTGAGGTGGTTTCCCATTGCCTTCCTCAAAAGTGTTTTTCACATGACACCATCACTCAATAGCTGCCCCACTGGGGGCAGAAACCTTTGCAGCCACCCCACTAGGGTCAAATGCCTTTGCAGCTGCCTCACTGGGGAACAAATGCTGGGCAGTCTAATTTTCATCTGGTTCCTAGCCTTCGACCTATTTGGCATGGGTGACCCTACCAGGAGCAATTATTATCATTCCCACCAGCACAGCTCTAGGGGTCAATGGAATCTGAAAGCTTTTCCAATACATCAAGGCTGTAGTCCATGGGGAGGCAAAGAAGGGTTGCAAAAATTTTTATTATAATTAGAGCTAGTCTACTGGCATAGGGTAGGTTTTTGATGGAACCTGACACAACACAAACCTAACTCTTTAAGCCTTTATTAACATGACATCAAATATCTTTGAACCCTGAACTACATACTACAATTTTTGATATTTTTTAAATTCCGAGTACTATCTACCTCCCGTAAATCCATCCAATATTCCTATGCTTTTTCTCCCTCTACTTTCTTTCCCAGCAATCTCCCCTCCATCACTACCCTTCTGCATGCTATTGACCTGAGACATGTACAGGTTCCAGATAAGTCTTATAACCCTCCACTTCGCTCCTATCTTCGGTAAAATGCTTATTAATTTTGCCTAGATTTCTCTGTTGAATACTTTCTCAAGTTCTATGAAGCATACAAATACCTCCTGGCTGTGCTCTTATTTTCCTTTCCACTAGTGGCCTCATTACTGCTATGTCATCACATGAGCCTTTCTCTTTTGTAGAAATTAACTGTTCTATGCTCCTTCTATTGCAATCTACTCTTCGTCCCTTTGTAGATGAATCTAACTGCCACATTTAACATTGATGATATGAAACTTAAGTCCTTTCCAAGTCCATAGTCCACTATAATCAATCTTTTATATTCCAATTCTCACATAATGCTGTTTTTTATTTTATAGGGATAGGTATTAATATTGATCTAACCATGTCTGATGGCCAAATTACTCCCTCAAGAGTGCTATGGTGGTGGTGTCCTTCATTGGTAATTTAAAGAGGTTATTTGAAACAAGATCCACACCTTGCTCATTGTAATTTTTTTGGAAGACTTAAATGACCTGGAATGATTGAAAATTGTGCAATGCTATACGACGGGAAATTCAAATCATTATGCTTTTGTCGATCATTCTCTCCTCTTGGCACTTAACTTCCATACCTTCGATAGCAACAACCCCTGCCCAACAACTGAAGTCATCCATCCCTACATCACACACCACCTTCCCTTCACAAGCCCTCTCTAAACCCTTCCCACTCATTCATATCTACCAACCTGATTTTGCAGTACATAGGTCTCGCTCAAATCAAAGGCTTATTACTTTGCATAGTGGTTAATTTCTACAAATTAGAGCCTGCCACTATTAATTACATTGGGCCCTTCACGAAAGTCCAAGACGTTGCCTTGTAGGGGACCCTTTAGGCTATGTGATCACTATTTTAATTAGAATTGGCAATTTTAATTAATCATGATATTCCACCATATCACGCCTGAAACGTCTCTCTTTATGTGATCACTAGTTCCAGTACAGGACAAAAGATAAATATGTCAATGGTGGTGGTTTACTATGCAATTGAGTTTTTCTTATCTCCTTACATATTCACTCACTGGTAAACTTCCCACCCAATTAAGCATGGCAGAAAAACTCACCTCCAACATTTGCAGACATATTTCTTCTATCAAATAGGCAGTGGTAATGGGCAAGGTGGCGATGCTCCACCTCCCCCTTCATCCCATGACATAAAGTAACATCATTCTGACAAAACACACTCCAAGGATCTCAGACATAAACATGAGAGGGATCACACAAGGATCAAACAAGGATCACAGACATCACCAAGTTTACGGCCTCGGCATTTTTTTGTTTACATAAATATGTGCAATTACCAAGTCTAAAATTTGTATGAATTCCAACTGATGCTACATATATCAGTTGTTTAATTGCAATAAAAATGCCATTACAAAAAGCAGACTCATTTTTTTTTCACTTTTGAGTAGAATTAAAGCATATAACCATCCTACCATGGTAAATTACCTACCCCTACAGTCCCCTGCTCTTTGCACTGCCATACATACACTTACACAATAAGCACAAGTGGGAAGTTGAGCACAATGCACACAAAATGTCTAAAGGCACCAGGCGGGGCTGGGAAGAGAGTGGCACCAAGAAGGGAGAATAATGAGATCCTTTCATAAGGGAGCTGCTTAAATTAAGTATCCAACACGTGCAGCCAGTGAATGCATTACCAGTCAAGTCTCCTCAATCACTTGTCACTTCCACGTACCCGATTATCCACTCTGCCGAAAGGTCAAACAGGTCATCCGAGAAGATGTTGGTCAGACGTGCAACATCCAGAGCACAATACAAGCCACGAATGTCCACTTCTCCTCCAACATGCATGTGGAAGGCACCATCCGAGGAGCGCACTGACCACAGAAACTCTCTCAATTTCTCTCTGAATATGAGGAGAAATAACAATTAGGATTTCCCTCTTTAGACCTCCATCGATCCTGGTGAAAAGCATCTTGTCAACAGAGCACAATGTTCGTGGTGAGATTTTGAGCAATGTCTTTACATGTGTGGCAATGAGCTCCTTGAGGGAAGGGGAGTGCTAGTGGATGGGAAAGGCTTTCAACTCTATCCTGCAAAACACAATAGGGTTGATTTTTCCAATACTAAAACAAAAATATCCATGGGAATTTAAAAATAGAACTAAATCCATCAGATGCAAGCCACAAATGGTTCCAAAAATTCATGCCAATACTCAAGGAATAGAGAAATGTAAGTACCATATATTATATCTTATTATATGCGTATTAGCAAAAACTAGAATGCATTGCATAGGCAGAAGGTCAATGATATATGGAATAAGGGGGGTTTTTGTGGGGTCGGAGATTATCTAATAATAGGTACTTTCTACTGTTTTTAATGATTAACTTCTAAATTAGGGTGTCTAATTTGACACCTCAGTGTTTTTTCTCTTCCAAGTCATTGCCAATAATGGCAATAACAAACTGGTAAAGAATGATGGGCCATATGGAAGTTTTCATTTTCAAAGCAAAACAATAGCATCCTATGCCTTGAACTAGGTGATCACCTACCACTCAAAACCATATTATTACGTGTAACAAGAGCATCCTGTGTGAAGTACACAGGTATATAATAAGACCACGAACTCAAATGTCTATGTTGGAAGAACTTTGAAAATTTAATGCCTTTCGTGATTTAATTGGATACATTTGACTTTTAATAATCAAACCACTTTACTTTTCCACATAAACTTTTTAATTTTTACAACCCAGGTTTCATTATAGCATAACATAATCAGGTAATGTTATGCTATAACGAAACCTGGGTTGTAAAAATTAAAAAGTTTATGTGGAAAAGTAAAGTGGTTTGATTATTAAAATCAGTATGAAGATTTTCCACCAAGTTACGCCAGAAACTGTTTTATTTAGATACATTTGGTTATCTCTTTGTGCACAACGACAAAATCCCTTCATAAACTTATCCATAACTCAACTTAAAGATACAGGGTTCATGAGTCAACATTTAATATTCAAAGGCAACCAAAATGCTACTATAAATGCAAAGCACCCTACATTTACCTGTCAATCACCTTGTATGCTTCCTCCGTTCCTATTATGCATAAGGAATTGACTGCAGCGTAAGTCGGCGCTAAGTGTGGGTATTGTCCAGGTCCACCACCAAAACCTCCTTCGGGACTCTGACATCTAAACAAACACATTCCATGTTAAACTCGTGTCAGACAATAGCCTAAACATATGATGAACACCCAAGTACCTTGCCAAAAATTGGACTATTTTAGATAACTCCCTGGGTTGTAGCTGCTCATCCAAGAGCTCTAGACTGTGAAGAATCCAATAACAAAGCCATGGTCGACTAGAATCAAGGCACTGAAATTAAACCTTAGATGTGTAATGCGATCTCATGTTTATCCAACCATATTTATAAGACTGGGTTGGGTAGCTCAATTGCTCAAAGCGTTTCAATCTTTTATTTCATTTCTCACGACTATAAAAAAGATAATATTCTTACTTCGTATGCTACCGAGAGATGCGTCAAACATTTTTTAAGGAAAGATATATGCCTTTCCCTCAATAACGCAGGCGCTTCAGGGTCGATTTGAACCAGTTTAAAAAACGTTTCGAAGAGTTCATTCACAGATTCTTCAACTGTTACCTGCGGGACGAGGAAAAAGAATAAAATCTGCGCCAGCCGTGCACCCTCATAAGTGAAACGCATGCAGAACGGTTGGTTTCGAACCAAGTTTAATCATGTCATGCCGGAAGCCATTAGAAGAATAACAGGAGAGTTAACCGTCGGAAGTTAGTCATTAAGTTGACGGAAGTTATAAAGTAGCATCTACAGCCAATACCTGATCTATCGATGTTGGTGTAAAACACCCTTGTTCTTTAAACCGTTCCCTTTCAAGATCTTCGTAAGCCCTCACGTTAGCCGCCATTCCAAGGTCTCGAATAAGCTTGTCGATAGTCGACTAACGTGCCAGCGCAGTTTTACTGTATATCTTTGGGGCTGTTGCTTTATATAAATTATTTGAGATTACATAAGCTTTTTAAGTCTCAAACGCTCCGTAATCGTCTTGCTGCATTGGATCAGGCGGCTATCAGAAATCTCGGTGTCATCGATCACTTTGGTGATTCCGAAAATTGCAATAATTAATGCAATGGCAAAATGGTGCATTCGAATTCATCATTCGCCTCCTGGAAAGCAGCTAAAAATTCATCTTTCTCGTGGACACATTGAAAACTCTTTTCCGCGGTTGACTCAGGACTGACGTAGGCAAATGCGGTTACGCCACGTAATTCAAATAGAACGATATTTTACTCATCGTTTATAATTTAATTTACCACGAAGAATTTTGACTTATCAAATATAATGCATTCGTTTTTGTCAATTCATTCAATTTTAAAACATAAACCGCGGTATGGGTTATGAGACTAAATGAGTATTCATAATTTTCCTCCCAGTAAGTCTTTCTGTTGTTTTGCTGGAGTTAAACTTTTAGCCGAATAGAGTGCGGTAGTGAGGTTTAGATCACCTGTGTCATTTATTATGGGCATATAATTTAAGCGGACGTCTGTTTTCGCACTAGTTTGGATTGTACGAATTTTTTTACGAAAACTGAGTCCTTAGGTGGTATAAGCAAAATTCTAGTGTATATAACTTAGGAACTGGTGCAATCTGCAGAGAAATTAAGAGCTCCGTGACGTCTTGGAGACGCTATCTATATGACGATATGACCTTTTTATTTGTTAGATTCAGTTTTAGTATTTACTTACGCTCACTGTAGTCCCTTAGTGGACATTACAGTTAATGTTGTTTTAAAGATTAGGCATTCACGTATTAGTATCTTAGTAATTGGAATGTGTTTTTGTCATTAAAAATCATGCGAGAGCAGACACTGTTTACGGTGTTCCTTCTTGTGTGTGCCGTACCGATTATTTTCGGAGCCGACGTTGACCCCCAAAATAGGCAGCAAAACATTCAAGAGCTTAGTAATCATATCTTTTCTGAACATAAAAAAGGAAAGTTCGAAGAAAAACAAAACGGTGAAAAAGATGGGGAGCTCCTCTCTGATGACTATGATGGTAGAAGTCAAGTTGAAAAAGCTGCTGTAGAGAACTCCAATGCTAAAGTTGTCAAGATTGTACAGTCTCCAGATGTTTCAAAATTTGATGAGAGGAAACACAAAGGCAGTGATGGCCCCGATAGTGCTCAGACGACCGAAGAAAATGAAGAATCAGAGAGTTTAATCAAGGATCAGACGAAATGGATACAAAAAATGATAGAAGCAATGGAAACTCAGGCAGATGAGGGCTTTGGTGAAAGTACTGAGGAAGAAGAGGAAGAGATATCCGAGGTTGTTGGAACTCCACCCCCGCCAAGGGAATTGACCGAAGAGGAAAAAAAGGGTAAGATTCATCCGGTTTTGTTTTACAACGAATGCTTTACAGAATGGTTTTGAAGACGTTTCAGAGACATTTTATAAATTAAAAATATGATTATTGATTGTTATTTTGCAAATTACTTGAACCAAAACGTGAGTCAATAAATGTGTTTTACTTCAGAATTTGTATTATGATCTTTGTTCGCAGTCAAAGTAATTGAATGTAAGTAAAATATATTGGATAAGTGTTAATCTTGTAACAGTATGTAATATGGTTCAGCAGTAGTTGTATCATTTTAGTACCTGCGTTTGATTACTATTGATGCCAGGGGTGATTGCAGTAAACTTCAAATTTCGTTTTCAAGTTATTTTGGTAAATGCCTTTCGATTATGTTGTAACTTGCAGCTGTAACGTGGTATGAAATGGGCCTTGGCATACTCAATGCGACTCGTCCCAATCGTCTAGAAGCGTACAAATTGATCAGCAAGGCTGCGAACCTCGGGCATGATGGTGCAAGGCTGAAAGTTGCCTGGGCCCAACTTCTAGGAAATGCAGATCCTGGGCCCATACCGAGGAACACTGCAGCGGCATACGAAACTTTTGTGGAACTTGGAGAGAAGGGATTGCCAGATGCTCATATGGTATGTTTACATTTAATGTATATTCATTGCAATGTGACCATCTCATCTGTGGTCTGAGGTCATCTAATGGGCAGAATAATTGGCTCATGGATGCCAGGTTGAAAACTAGGATATTTCTCTCCAAGCAGTAATCCTGGGCCCGGAATTTTGTTTGTCCTAGGACTGAAGTTTTGCCGAATCCTTTGCAACTAGAGGAAGAATCTTCTTCTGGGCTAGGGATTATGGTTTGAAGAAACATAACCCAGATGTTGGGTGGGTATGCCTGGTCAAAGATGAACTGGCTGGACAACTCATGATTCAATGGCTTGAGTTCTGATGCATACATTGATAGCATCTCGTTACATCAGTGTGTGTCATTGTTTTTTGGGGTGTCCAGGAACAAATATCAAACCAAAAGTACCATGCCATGTGCCATTCTGGTAATTTGGCAGCCTTGCCCATTAGGCTAAGTAGTAGTAGTAATTTTATTAATTGGTAGGCAAAATACATTGGCATGGAGCTATCAGAATGGAAACACAAAAAAAGCACAGTCTGAAAATGGCGCTATTAAAATACATGTGAAATACAGTAAATAAAATACAAGACACTGATTAGAAGGAACAAAACAAATTTATTAAATTTTATATTCCATGAATTCAGTTATATTATAGAACAAGAATTTGAAGAACACCTTTTACATGTAGTTTGAATTTCCTGTGCTCCAGGCATTTAATTGCAGATGGTGGTTTGTTGAACAGTTTGAATCCTTGGAGTGTGATACTGTTGAGGCTTTCTGACGTTCTGTGGCTGTTTAAATGAATACGTTCATTTGATCCTGTGCTGTAATTATGGAAATATGGTGTAAGTTATGCCGATTAAGTAAGAACGCACTTTGATTAGATGTTAATTGTGCCATCATAATGGGTCATCAAATTAAGGACCAATGTGCAGCAGCTCTCCAAACGATAATACTATTGTCCAACATGGGCATAGGGAGGATATTTCTCAGCGTAGACACTGCAAGGAACTCATAAAATGAATTCCATGAGTTAATACTAGATGTGCAATATTTTGGCTGTGCCCATTTACCCTGTCAATCTTTTCCTTCCCTCATAGCACCTTGCCATGGCATCTATCTGCCATCACTCTTGGCCTTCCCTGGTAATTAATTCTCCCCCCCTCCATGCCTCCTCCAGTGATGGTCATCACTGTTATCTTGCTCTAAGGAATGTACAATTTGTTCCCCTGTGAACCTACAAGTGAGCAAGGGGTATTAAGACACATATGTGGGAATGAATACTTCCCAAGTAATCACTTGTAATTTCCCTACAGAGGGCTGCTTAGGAAAGAAAAAATTCTACTATTCTGCAAAAATATAACTTTACTGTGACCGGTTTCAATTCAGCACATCATTATGTATATCTAATCTGATCACAGTAAAGGTGAAATTTTATGGAATAGCAGAATGTTTTTCTTTCCTAAGCATCATGAAGGAGTTCCACCAAGCCATTGCATCCGTACTGAGGGCTATTAGATTATGCATATGCATATCCAATTGAAAACTTGCACTTTTCAAACAAAAATACTCTGTCCCTATTTTGAGAATTTTTAGCCCTCATAAGAGATTTTTTTGCTCTCATCGATGCAGTAAAATCAATTGGAAATTTATGAATGTTAAATCTATGTTATGGAATGAATAATGTAAGGGTATTAGTTTTTGACTCTTAAGAGTGTACCACCTCTGGAAGTCTTTAAGGACTCTTCTTCATCAAATCTTTCATCTAAATTTTTACATTGGAAACTGGGAGACTTAGTAAAATAGGTGTCATTTCCTTTTGAAAACTAGGAAAGCCAATTTTTGAGAAAATTCACCCATTCAAGGGGGGGTGGGTCTGTGTGCATAGTGGCTGGATGATATCGACAAATTTTTTGAGGAGCCTGGAATTATTTTTGAATTATATGAAAACAAAATTTTGAAATTCATTTCAAATAATTTTGCCCAATTGTGAATAATAATAATAATAATAATTTATTTGTCTAAGGATCTACAAGAAGATATAAGACACGTCAGAGAATAAAGAAGAGGAAAAAAAGAAAGGGGAGGAGATTCATACATATTGGTAGATTACTGTCACATATAGACATAAATAATGATGACATATAGATGCATAAGTAAATACAAATTCATAATTACCCAATATGTTTATCAAAAGTAAACAAATTAATTAAAAAGAAGCACTAGGTTGTGGAATCAGTCAGATAATCCATCACAGAATAGTAATTCTTTGCGAGCAGGAATACTTTCAATTTCCTTTTAAAAGACACCAATGACTCACATGGATTTTTCAAATGGTGCGGAAGTTTATTGTAGATTCGGAGTCCCATTTCTCTTGGACCTAATTTAGTCCTATTTGTCCTCACTATATTATAGTGAAGGCTATGCCTATTTCTGGTTTCATACTTATGAAAATTAGAGTTAATTTCAAACATGTGCAGGTTTTTACGCATAAAAAGTAGCAGAGATAATAAATAGACACATGGTAATGGGAGAATCTTCAAAGTTTTAAAGATGGGGTTGGAGGGAGCGTCATAAGGTTTTTTTAATATAATTCTAATAGCCCTTTTTTGTATAGTAAATATTTTGGAGGCGTGAGGTGATGAGCCCCAAAAAATTATGTTATATGACATTAGGGAATAAAAGGCACTATAATATACAGTAAGTAAGATATCTACATTAACAGAGTTTCGGAGGTGGCGTAAAAGGTAGCAAATAGAGCTAAGTTTATTGGCTAAAGTTTCGATATTCTTAACCCAGGACATATTACCACTTATATATGAACCTAGAAATTTGGTTGATGTAACATTCTCAATAGACTTTTTATCAATTTTGATTAAAATACTTTCCAGTTGACTTTTCCAACTAAATTGAACAATATGAGACTTTTCAGTGTTTAGTTTCAATTCATTGTCAACACACCAGCGAAGAATGTTCTCGTTTGCAGATTTAGAACTCATGATAAGGTCGTTTTGTGATGGGGCAGAAAGTAAAATGTTTGTATCATCAGCATATATTACAACTTCAGCAGTAGGAATATTGGCAAAGGATTCTGGCAAATCGTTTATGTAGATTAGAAAAAGAACTGGGCCCAATATTGACCCTTGAGTATGAGGAAACTTAAAAAAAATGGCTTAGGGGAGGATACCCACGATTGATCTCTAGCCATTGCGCTAGATAAAAATGATGATGATAACATTGTCTAGTGGAGCTCCTTTTATCGTAATTAAAATTGTAATTCATTTTTTCTAAACTTTATTTTATCATTATTTCTGTCTTAGTTTAGAAAGTAGCTTAAAGGTAGGCTATTCAGGCCTTCCACCAGGTCAGTTCCTCCATTGATGAAGCCAACGCCTTGGAAAACGAGTCGTTTTCCATCCTCAGGGCTGATGGAATGTTGGCGCCATCAATGACCTGGAACTGACCTGGTGGAAGAAGACCCAAATAGCCTTTTCCACAGCAATTCACCGTGAA
This sequence comes from Hetaerina titia, assembly GCA_037158775.1. Lineage (NCBI taxonomy): Eukaryota > Metazoa > Arthropoda > Insecta > Odonata > Calopterygidae > Hetaerina > Hetaerina titia. Next base: position 1,381,047 of record CM073778.1, on the reverse strand, counting down.
AGCACAAGGTCATACTTCTGGCTAAATGAAGAACATCTTTGGAAGCAGGGTTAATTTTCTGATAGATTCCTCTGGCAGATTTGATTGTTAAATCTGTCGGAAACATTTGGACCAACCTTGGAACAAGAATTGTGCATGTCGGGCAACATCTCAGAAGGAACCCCCAGAATCCCTGAATGTTATCACATGAGTAAAATGTGGATAAGGAATGGTATTGTGAGCATTTCATCTAGTGATGGTATTTGAAACCTGAGAATTTTGTCTTGTATCTGAAGATGGTTTGATGAACTGGAACAGGTTGTACCTTGCAAATAAATCTGTGGAAAAGATAGAAAAATTCTTATGTTGAGAGGTTCATTTTCATACATGAGCAAAAATAATTTAGCATCAATTTTCCCATGAAGAAATTTAGGAATAATGTTAAATTTGAAACTAATTGTGCTCATTCAGAGAGTGATAGCTGATACCTGTAGCAGATAATTGCATGCTCTGGGTACTGTACTTGTTGTATATTAATTTTGGGTGTAAGGGTTATCTTTATTTTGGATTTAATAAAGCCTAGAATGGCCTCAAATGCGGAGGGGAGTCGCCTCCCCTTCCTTCAGCGGTGGGGAAGCTGCCCTGCCCCCACCCCTATGACCCATGTCAACTCATGAAGGTTTTCTCTTAGTTTTGGTGGTTTTGTTGTGGGTTGCGAGCTTCCCTAAACATTTTGAACACTTTGTTGATTGATATAGTTGAAGTGGAGGCCATCCTCCGAAGCGAAGCCCCCTGGGCACTTACTAACCTTCTCTTCGACCATTTTGCCAGCCATTCAAGCACATACCATCATCCTTATGGTCTGATTGAGGTCAAAGTGCCTGCCTCCTCTTTCATGGGGGGATGCTGTGGCATGTTTTCCCTGTGAAAGATGTGCCCTCGACAGTTCATGTGAATCGTTGAGATGGATGGCCTGTCACGCGAGAAGTTATTCTCTTATTCACTGCACCCCATCTCCATCTGGGTGTGTCCACTGCACCCCAGAGATATTAAGTCCATCTGTTACTTTCAGGGCCTTGGATTCCTTCATGCCACTGGAGTGCACGTGAATGCCAGCCAGGCCAAGGCCCTCGTCTACTACACCTTTGCTGCTATTGGTGGCAACAGTTGGGCTCAGATGGCTCTTGGCTATCGACACTGGGCGGGGATCACAGTATCCACAAGCTGTGAAAAGGCCCTGGACTTCTACCGCAAAGTGGCCAATTCAGGTTAGAGGTGGACTTCATGGTCCACTATTCATTTTTATATGTATGTACACCCTGAAACATCTGGGGAAGTTGAATTTTCACTTGAAACTGTAAATGTATGCATTAGTTACATAATATTTAATCTAAATGCAATACATTTCTGTGGCACGCAGTGGCAAAGGAGGTTTCCCTTTCTGGTGGCTCTGCTGTTCAGAGAGTGCGACTTCTTGAAGAAATGGAGAACCCGGCAACACTGGAAAATGACCTTGTTGAGTACTATCAACTCCTGGCCCAAAACGGAGATGTCCCAGCACAGGTTAGTACAGGGTATCATTGGCTAGAGTTGACTGGTTATTTCCCCATTGACTTTGTTAGAGTATTGTAATGGCTTTCCATTGATATTGTGCTTGCAATGACGCAGGTGGCCGTTGGGCAGCTGCACTATCAAGGAGGCCGAGGAGTGCAGCAGGATCACCAAAGGGCTTTGGACTATTTCCTTTTGGCCGCAAATGCTGGGAACCCTGTTGCAATGGCTTTCCTTGGGAAGGTAATTGGCCAAGCTGCCCCTTTACCTCCCTCCCCCACTTTCACACTTTGATGGACCTCCATACTTGCTCCCTGTATGTTCAAGGAGCAGCTGCATGTATATTCTTATGCAATTTGATGAGCATGAGTAGCATTGGAATCCATGTTGAATTCAAAATAGCAGGATCATCTGACTGGGCACACACAGTGGTCTGTTTGGTATTCACTTTTCCCCAGAAGTATCAATGAGCAGAGGTGAAAGGAAATCACTTTGCATGATTCAGGACTTCATCAGGTTGGGACAGGATGGGAAACTATTTTATTTTCCAAAGGGGAGGAAGCCGATTTGTAGTAGTAATTTGGCCAGCAAGGAGTGGACATCTCTGGAAGTGTGGTGCTCCCAAGGGAGCACTGCTGACACCATTCTGCCGCAGCCGAGTGTCCCCTCTGTGCATGTTTGCCTCTCAAAGAGAATCTTGCTCCAGCAAAAGATGCAGTTTAATCCAGTTGGGTAGTTTCAGGAGAAACAAAGGAAGCACCATGGATATTAATAGCACTGTGGTGCAAGACTTTTTTTTATGGCAAAAGGAAATGGCATTGGAGTATTCATTAAATCTTGTTTCAAGCAAATTACATGGGGTTGAGCATTGGCTATCATTTCAGTTACCATCATTGACTGTTACCTTTCAAGGTAAACTTGAATGATAAATCAGAAAGCAATCATCATGTTTGTTGGGAAAAATTAGAACTATAGTTAGAAAATAGAATTTGAAAATGTGGTAGCAAGCTTGCAGATGAAATGGTATCATTGTCCAAAGGGGAAATCTTAAGAATTAAAAAAATTTCCTTCCTTTTGAAGTCATACTTTTTTTACTCCTGTAAATATAAAAATAAGTGAGGGATTAGTGCAGTTGTGTGTTTTGCATAATAACTTGGTGAAATTGATTGGAGCGTGAACTGTTTCCACTCGTGTTCATGTGCCCGCTGCTTTCTCTCTCCCTCCCCTCTTTAAACTTTAGATCTACTTGGAAGGGAGTGACATTGTGAAGCAGGACAATGAGACGGCGTACAAGTATTTTAAGAAGGCAGCTGATTTGGGGAATCCAGTGGGCCAGAGTGGTTTGGGCCTGATGTACCTGTATGGCAAGGGTGTCGAGAAGGACTATGGCAAGGCCCTCCAGTACTTCTCCCTTGCTGCTGATCAAGGATGGGTCGACGGTCAACTCCAACTGGGGAACATGTATTTCAGTGAGTACTTAAGAGTCATTGTGGTGGTTGACCTGCAGTGTTATTCTGGAAGTTATGCAATTTTTTCATTGACTTGAATGTGGTGCATGCTCTAGAGGTGTATGATTTTATCAATCTACCATTTCTCAAGCATAGAAATGTATACATTTTCCGAATTACCAATTTGAAAATGACATAACCCATGTCCTTCTTTGCATTTCAGGTGGTCTTGGTGTCCGTAGAGATTACAAATTGGCAAACAAGTACTTCAGCCTTGCATCTCAGAGTGGCCATGTCCTTGCATATTATAACCTTGCTCAGATGCATGCCTCAGGAACTGGGATGATGCGATCTTGCCCCACTGCAGTGGAAGTAAGAATTATTTCCCCCTTATTTATGCGCTGCCGTACTAGTGCAGTGCTGATATTTATTTTACTTGCACCCATATTTCAATACAGGGTTGATTATTGGACATGCAAAAACCATTCACTTGCATTATCTGATTTATCGTAGAGCTGCAAGAGATATTAGATTTCTGAAGTTGCCAACAGCAGTCGGATGTTATTGAAATATTTTCTCTGACATTGCAAATGGTGTGGGTGTGTATCATTTCATTTTGACTGACATACGGCTCTCATATGGTGCAAGAAACGTGGAAGAGTGAGTTAGTAAGGGAGTGTGGCTGGAGGAGTGGTGGGTAGCCATGTCTTGCCGGCTCCGCAGACCAATTGTTCAGCATCTGCGAGATGCTTTGCGGCCTGATAATGGTTTTTTCAAGGCAGGCACTGACACCGTAGTTAAGTGTCTGCGGCAGCACGAAGGCAACTACTTCCTCCCCTCCTTCCCTTCAATTTTAATAGATACCCAGACTCTGATCTCACACCAATCACTACGTAACAAAGTATCACAATTGATGTGAAAAGATCATCATTCCTTTTCCATTGGACAATATCGTACAACGTTACATTTTGGTGAGAGAGTGCTTTAATGTCATCCATGCTTGGTGGTTTTATACCTCTTCCAGATAAAATTTGTAGTGTCTCGATGTAGCAATGTGGCATTTGTGCATGGAGTAGCAAATGCAAAGGACACCAGTCTCGGGTGTCTCCCATCCTCTCTTGCCTTCTCTTCAGTCCTACCCTTGCCTCACTCCTCAGTAAACTCCTCTTTGAAATACTCTTCCAATGTGTGCTCTACTTGGCATGGGTTTTTTGCTCCTATTTCCTGCCACTGACCTGCTATCATATTATGTTTATTAGTTGTCTAGCTTGATAAAATGATCTGAAAGGCTACATATTATTTATTTTGAAAGATAGGGAAAGATAATGTTTGCTAAAAGAGTATTTAAGGATTGTAAGTTGTTACACCATAAACTTTGAAACACTGATATTGTGTTTAGTCGATTTGAATTAAATACATATTCTTACGTATTAACATAATCATGAAAAGAGAAAAAATGTGACAAAAATGAAAAAACTGACATTAAACAGCTTTTATATCACTAAGATAATAAAAAAATAAATCTAATGATATGCTTTCTCTTTTTTCATCAGCGGTATGTTCACCTGGGCAAGATTGGAGCAGCAGCCCACTCTCATTTTTCTCAATATTTTCATTTTGTCATCCAACCATGAATGCTCGCTTGGATTGTCTGAATTGCCTTGCAGCTATTGGTTCCCATATCAAGATCCATGCAAAGTTTGTTGCTGTTGGGTCACAGTGTTGTAAACAATCCAAGAAAATATAGGTTAGGCCAGCCACTTGTCAGAATGAATTATGGATCCAGGACTGTCTGTTCTCCTGTAACTGTGACTTCTGTTGATTCTGGCCGCTGAGTTGCTATATGTTGATGCTGGAATGGCACAGTTACCCTGGAAAAGTCTTCCTTGATTGTATTTCCATTTCCCCACAAATCTGCTAGAGTTGTCTGAAAAGTTCTTGGCCTCATCCATTCATGGCATCACCACTCACATGACTTTTTTCTCTCATGTTGGCACCACTGTGGGTAGATGTGTGAAATTGCGAGCCATTCCATTCCGTGATTTGGTGTAGTCAGTCCCATGAATCAGTTGCAGTGCATGCAGTGTTAGAAATAGAAAAAATCAAGTATCATGCATTGCATGCAGTGATGTGTAAAAATGTATCATGCAGTGATAAAATTCTTCATAAAAGAAAGTTTATTGTTGATTGAAATTCAATCAAGGATTGTGTGTAATGGGGACTCTTCAATTTTCACCAAATGAAGAAATGGGCAGCTGAGCTTAAATGCGGCCATGAAAGTCTTCAAGATGAACCATGTGAAGGACATCTGATTGGTACAACCACACCGGAAATCATTGAAAAAGTACATGATATAATTTTGGAAGATCGGTATACAAAGGTTAGTGAAACTGCTAATACTGTAGGGGTACCAAAAGAACACATCAGTGACGTGTTGCGTGAGGAATTATACATGAAAAAGCCTTGTGCAAGATGGGTGCTGTGTGTGCTCACTGTGGATCAAAAATGCATTCGGATAACACTTTGACACACAAACAGTGTGTGGCATGCTTTATGAAAAACAGGAGTGATTTTCTTTGTCGATATGTGACAGCACATGAAATTCGGATTTATCATTATGCAACAGAACCAAAACAGCAAACCATACAATGGATAGAGGCTGGTTCCTTCAGCTCTGAAGAAGCTGCAGATGGTACCATTGGTGGGGAAGGTCATGGCATCAGTTCTTTGGGATGCAAAAAGAATTCTGTTGATTGACAATCTTGAAAAAGGTAAAACCATGCCTGGGGATTACTATTCTAACCTTCTAATGAAACTAAATGCAAAAATTTATGAAACAGATGTGGCTTGCAGAGGAAAGAAAGATCTTCCATCAGGGCAATTCAGCTTGCCAAAAATGTGTCTTGGTGATGGGGAAATTGAGGGATTTGCATTGATATGAAGTGCTGGAGCATCCACCCAATCCACTCGATTTGCATTCTGAAGCACTTCTGCAAGAACATTGCGGAAACTTGATAATAGTGATGGAACACCGCTGGATGAAATGTATTAATATTAAAGACAATTATGTTGAAAAATAAAACTTTTTGAAAATATAAATTGTCTTTTTTATGATAAAGCCAAGAACTTTTTGGATCACCCTTGTAGCTTTCTCAATTTGTAATTGGAGTTCCATGAAGAAAATGCACACAAAAACCAAAATCTGGCACAAAGATAGCTTTGTGCCAGAGCCTGTATAGTTCATTTTATTATTTAAATTCAAATAATGAAACAAAATATTCCCATTGCAAATACCTGTCACAATTTAGCATCCATTTGGTAGACACCTCAGCACTGGTAGATTATTTTCTCCAATTTGTTGCCTTTTACTTTGTACCACACTTCTTAACTTACTGTAATTTATCACAGAATTTTCAGGATCACTCAACAAATAATATTCATGTAGGTGAACTACAGCCATTTCTTTGCTGCATATTATTGTCCTTTGAATGGCTAAACACTGTGAAGGGTTAACTTTCATGACTTACCTATTTAAGGATACAGGTAAACAACAAAGTAAGCACCAGTCAACAAAACAGTCCTCTAGTTCTTCACTAGAGTGTTGCAGATTACATTCACTAATACAATGGAAAGGACACAGTAAATGACATTTTGGGAGAGTACCATTCTTTCCTTGTGCACTCTCTCGAGCTATTTTTCCTTTTGTAATGCAACTGAAAGGTGTACTTTTCTTTTGTACCCTCCTCATTTCTTACTCTCTCGATCTGCTTGATCCGTGACATCCATCTCCAAATCTTTGCTTCAAAGATTTCTGATTTTTTTCTTGGGAAGGGACTGTGCTTTACAGCAATATAAAAACACTTCTGGTCCAGAACTGTCATTACCTTTTTCTCCTCAGATTGATGTCGATGCTGCTATTGAATAATTTTATTTTTTTTTCCAAATTAAATTCATTAGCCATTCACTCTCACTTCACTTCCAGTTCTCCACTCTTCTGTCACCCATGTGTCTTGACCTTTCCCCTGTTCTAGCCTCTGACTTTCCACAAACACTTCCATTGCTTCAGCCTCTCATAACTTCTGTTTTCTTTTGGTGTAGCTGTAGCCTACATACATTCCCTCCCTGGTGTGAATGCCTTTGGTGCTCTCCTCCAGGGAGATGGCAATAGGGTGAGAAGGAGGGCGAGTCTTGAGTGATCCAGAGAAGCTACTTGGTGCAACTTGGCTGGGAAAAAGGGAGGTGGGCGGCATTGTCTTAAATAGCAATAACTTGGGTCTCTGAGTGTGTGCAGGGCCATCTTAAAACAGAATTTTGTGTTTACTTTTTGTATTACTGACTTTATGTCCCAAGGCATATGATACTCTTAACAAGTGATTCAAAGTTATACAATCTGATACAATGAACACGGACAAATGGTGTGGCAGTAATGAAGATGGCTATTGGATTTCAAATATGCATGTGTATGTATATCTATTTAGTAATTGGTGGCACACTTCTATTGTTAAATGCATATTTTGGTGAACTTTGGATTTAAAATGCAGGGAAACTATGGCTCTTATTTGGTGTAATTCTGTGGACTTGTGCAGTCAATCTCTTCTGCTTATCTTTGTATTTCTCTTGGCACTCGGAAGTGCCTCGGTTTCTTCTCATCAGAAGTACAAGCGTTGTATGTAATTACTGCTTTGGTTAATGATTGCCAATAATGTCCTTTTTTCAGAGGTGGCAATTATTTGTCTATGCTGAGATTTTCGAGTGCACCCGAGTCATTTCCTGTTGTCAATTGTTCCCTTTTATCTTTTCCAGTTCTTCAAGAATGTGGCCGAGCGTGGGAAGTGGGGTGAGAAGCTGATGGAGGCCCACCACCACTACAGGGATGGTCGCCCCGACGAGGCATTCCTCACGTATGCACTCCTCGCTGAATTGGGTTATGAGGTGGCCCAGAGCAATGCAGCCTTCATTCTCGATAGAGGTCAGTGTTCTTAATGCACTTTAGTTGATGATTTGCCATTCCATTAGTTGATTACTATGTGAAAGAATCGCTAGATGGACCACCCATGTTCTCCTAAAGGCTATTCCAACTTGCCCAGAAAACATCTATGCTGGCTCTCTTTGGTAACTAGATTTCAGCTTTACCATGTGAGTTAATACCATACTTTTGCATTCTATTAGGAAACAAGTTATTTGGGATATGAGTGAGGGAAAGATGTCCTTTCAGAAATGCAGTTATGAGGCATGTTGGTGAAAAGATGTTAATAGTCTGGTGCTACATTTACAGATTTAAAATGAAAATATTGTTATATGTTGAATGGTCTCAGGTGCAACTTGGGGAAAATTCATCATTAATGAATAGGTAAACTTTTATATTTTCAGGTATCAAAATTAATTTATTGTAAAAATATGTGCAGTTAACTTATTCTGTGATGATTAGATGTGCGAGTTTTGTGAATAGGCCAATAGGTGGGATCACTCTAAAAGAACTAACTTTTGCTTATAAATCTGTGAGAGTAATAAGGACATTTGCTGAATAACCCTTGAAGGTGAATTACTATATTTTGGCTGTAATAGCGCTTTAAGCTTTACAGTTTGAATTCTGGACAGAAGAAGACTCTCAGCTGATGCCATCTCCAGTTGCTTGCAATTTGCACTTTTTACCCTCGTCCCCATGATTGGTGCTCACTGCTGACTTACCTGTATGTCTTGCAATAGGATAAGCTCCATGAGGAATGTTAAAAAAAATTAGTCATTGGCAAATTCTCACAATTTTTTTTGGAAGTTGCAGTTTTTAAAAGTTTGATTGTATTAGCTATTGCAAGACTTAAAATAATGGTTATTAGTTGTGCTTATAATCATAAATATATACCCTGTTGTTTGAGAATATAATTTTTTTGTGATAGCCATAATGTACAAATAACTTGCATCACCAAAATTAGTGAAGCCCCTTGTGAACATGCAACATTGTTATTTTAGTAAAAATCAGGTGATACAATGTTACAAAAGCAAAGCACGGAATAGGTATATAAAAATGTCAGCATCTAAATAAACCTAGTGGCCTTATGTAGGGAAATGATAATTTTATTAAATCAGCACTAAGACCTTCCAAAGCACATTTTGATAATGATGTAAATTAAAAATAATTTTGTATAAATTCCAGTTTCATCCCTTTTTCTAATGGTATTCAAAAGAGTATGAAATAAAAACAGAGTTCACTGAAATGCTGTTGGTTACTTGTCCTCATGTTCGCTTTGTGGTTTGAGATTTTATCTTACTTCTGAAAGGTAATATGGATTCCTCAATGGGCATTGACTGACAAGGATGAGAATTAATGATTACAGTAGGCAAGTAAAAGTTCTTCTATGTGAGGAATCACCAAATATCACAATCTAAATTGGAGTGGCTCACTGAAAGGGTTGTCCACTGTGGAAGCAATAAATAATCTCTCTTTGGGATGGGCTCTCTTCCCGAGGCTATAAGGTCTGAAGGCACTGGTGCATGAAAATTGGTCTTCTCTCCCCCTCCTCCAGTTGATCATCTTGGCCCTTCCCATGGTTCTTGCATTGCTGAGGCAAAGTTTCAATCGATTTCCATTTCTCCCCAATTAACATAAAATTAAACCATTGTCTTGTTTCATGGTGCCATTATGAGCCATGCCACCAATGGAATGCAAGAAAAGGCTGAAGTACGAGGGTCATCCGGAAAGTAGTACCCGTTCGTGAAATAAAGACACAAAAGTAAATATTAACAAACATAAAAAATTTTATTTGAAAGAGGATACTTTAAACTACTTCTCAACATAATCTCCAAGCAAATTAAGGCATTTGTCATAACGTGTGACAAGTTTCTGTATTTCTACTGCATAGTCCTTCGCCGCCAGCTCATTGAGATACAGGGTCACTCCTTCTTTAAGTTCTTCATCGCTGTCAAATCTTTTTCCTGCCAAAAAGTCTTTAAGCTTTGTAAAGAGATGAAAATCTGAAGGGGCCAAGTCCGGGCTATGCGGTGGATGGTCGAAAGTTTCCCATTTGAATTGCTGCAAAAGTTTTTGTGTTATCCCAGCTGCATGAGGCCTGGCATTGTCATGAACGAGAATGACACCAGTAGACAATAGACCTCGCCGCCGATTTTGTATTGCCCGCCGTAATTTCTTTAATGTTTCACAATACTCATTGGCATTAATAGTGTCTCCACGGGCCATAAAATCAATAAGCAATACACCTCGTCGATCCCAGAAAATGGTTGCCATGAGTTTCCTGATGGACAGAACTGTCTTGAATTTTTTTGGTTTGTTTGGTGAATGAGCATGATGCCACTCCATTGACTGTCGTTTACTCTCAGGTGATGCATAACAAACCCATGTTTCGTCACCAGTAATTATGCGAGTCAAGAAAGAGTCTCCTTCATCAGAATAACGCCCCAAAAACGTCAGTGCTGCAGCCATACGCTTGGTTTTGTGCTCATCTGTAAGCATGCGAGGGACCCATCTTGCACAAATTTTTGCATAATGCAGATGGTGTTTAAGAATTTCATGAACAATTGTTCGAGAAACATTGGGAAAATGCTCACAGATGTCATCAATTGTGACGCGCCGATCGTTCCTCACGAATTCGTCAACTGAGCTCACCAGTTGGTCTGTAATGACAGACGGTCTCCCCGAACGCTCATCGTCGTGTGTGTTCCCCCTCCCCATGTTGAAGTTGCGACACCACCGCCGAACAGACGACTCGTCCATTACATTGTCTCCATACACCTCCTTTAATTGGCGATGAATATCACATGGGCAAACGTTTCTTGCATTGAGGAATTTAATCACTGCCCTCACTTCACAACTGGCGGCGTTCTCAATTTTTTTAAACATTGTAAACAATCACAGAAACAACACAGGCAATGCTAGCGTCACGCAACTTGGCTCAGAGAAGGCAGACAAGCCACTGAAGCTATCTGACCTCGTCCAGCGGCTACTCGCGTCGTCAGCACTTCATGCGGTACGAACGGGTACTACTTTCCGGATGACCCTCGTATTTGCTTCACTATGCCAGGATTTCTTCACCGAAAGTCCCACAACTTATCTAATGTTAGAAAGCAAGTACGAAGATAACCTGTTAAGCATATATTGCTTAGCTTGATATGATACTGAAAGAAATAAAGATTTACATATCTGCTTTTGTTAATTTTTCAAAAACTTTGGTTTTTGAAGTAATAGTCTTTCCATTTTAATAACATTTCTGATGTTATGCTATCCCGCAGAAAAATATTAAACAAATTTGTAA